>QRFJ01001356.1:0-146927 GCA_006176705.1 Cocos nucifera
TCCATCTACCTTAAAAGAAGCAGCAAAAAACTGGTACTCGAGCCTTAAATCGGGTATGATCTTTTCTTTTGACCAAATGGGCCATCAGTTTATGGCTCATTTCATAAGCAGCTGACATCCAAGATAAGGCTTGGATTCCTCCATCAATATAAAGCAGAAAGAACAGAAGTCCATCCAAGCTTACATCAGCTGCTTCAATACTGCTGCACTGAAAGTCCAGAACTTGGATTAGTCTATAGCCATGGCTGCATTAAAAGATGGTCTTTAGAAGAATGATCTTCTTTCCTTCCTGGAAAGAAAGTATCTCAGAAATTTTGCTGATATGTTGGCCCAAGCTGAAGGTTACGCCCGAGCAGAGGAGGCCTTCAAATGGAAGGATGATGAGGCCGCAAGAGAGCAGCAAGCGGATGAATCCAGCAAGCCCGCATTTGAAAAAAAGTTGAGTGAAGCTCGATCGTGCTCCCAAACTTCTTCCGAGGGCAGACGAGCCTGAACTCCTCAAACTCGTCGGTAGGAAAGTTCGGATCGAAGGATCCGATGGAACTCCCTTTCAAAAGATTCAACAACTATGCTCTCTTGAATGCCTCAAAAACCTAGGTGCTGATGGAGATAAGAGAGCAGCTTCTAGGATCGGAGAGGATGTGGACTCACCTGGCCAAGCATAACTCCAACAAATACTGCCTCTACCATCGTGATCACGGTAACGATACTAAAGAATGTATTTAGCTTTAGGACAAGATTGAGGTGCTGATCAAAAGAGATTGACTGGATCAATTTATCAAACATCGATCAAAGAGAAGAGAAGATCATTTGAGAATGCCGCCGTAGCCCGAGCCACCTCGAAGAAATGAACCATAAGGAGATTGGCCTCCCCTTGGGATTATCAACATCGTAATTAGGAGACATCGATGGGGAGAGACTGGTGAGCTAGCAAAACCAGCAAACAAAATAATGGACTAAAGAGTCCATTTCTTTCATTGAAGAAGATGCCCAACAAGTTCAGCTTTCGCACAATGACGTGGTTGTAGTCACTTTAAATATTGCTGATTATGATGTACGCTGCATTTTAATTAATAATGGAAGCTCTGCTGATATCTTGTTTCACGATGCTTTCTCTAAAATGTCTATACCTGATAGCAGAATGGGATCGATGTATTCCCCATTAGTGAGATTTATAGGTGATGCAGTACTAGTGGAAGGAATAGTAACATTGCCTGTAGTAACGGGCCAGTACCCAAGGTAATCTAGAGCTCAAGTTGATTCTTTAGTAGTCAAAGCTCCTTCTGTCTACAATGCGATCCTTGGTCGACCTGGTTTGAATGCACTCCAAACTGTGGTTTTGATTTACTACCTGAAAATGTAGTTTCCAATAGAACACAGAGTCGGAAAAGTTAGAGGAGATCAGACACTAGCTCAGCACTGTTATAATATTGCCTTGCAGGGGGGAAGGCAAGCAGACTCTTGTCCAGTAGATGAGCTTGATGTTCGTGATGATCTATCTGAAGAAAGAGGAGAACCCATCGACGATCTTGTAGAGATTTTTTTAAATGATGAGAATAAAGAGCATACCGTGAAGATCGGCTCTAGTCTAAAAGAAGAAGTCAGAAAGCAGCTTGTCACTTTCTTGTAAAGAAATGCAGATGTTTTTGCTTGGATGTCAGCAGATATGCCTAGGATTGATGTAGAGATCATGGAACACCACCTGAGAGTGGATCTAAAATGCCAACTAGTGAAGCAGAGAAAGTGCAACTTTGCACCTGAGAGGCAGAAAGCTATTATGAACAAGGTCGATAAGCTCCTCAAAGTAGGATTCATTCGAGAAGTGCTCTATCCGGACTGGATCGCAAATGTCATTCTCATCAAAAAGACAAATGGCAAGTGGATGATGTGCATAGACTTCACAAACTTAAACAAAGCTTGCCCAAAGGACAGCCATCCCCTATCTAGGATTGATCAACTGGTGGATGCAACTTCGGACCATGAACTCCTTACCTTCATGGATGCCTTCTTCGGCTATAACTAAATCCGAATGGCACAAGAAGATGAGGAGAAAACTATTTTTATTACTAACCATGGTCTTTATTGTTACAGGATCATGCCCTTTGGGCTTAAAAATGTAGATGCAACTTATTAATGCCTGGTGAATAAGATCTTCGAGGAGCAGATTGATCGTAACATGGAGGTCTATGTAGATGACATGCTGGTCAAAAGTCAATCTTCATCAAATCATATTGCCGATCTTTAGAGGATCTTTAGCACCCTCCAGAAGTACAAGATGAAGCTGAACCCTACAAAATATGCTTTTGGAGTAACCTCAGAGAAGTTCCTAAGATTCATGGTGTCAAGGCATGGCATCGAAGCCAATCCAAAAAAAATCAAAGCCATCTAAGAGATGACCACCCCAAAAATAATAAAAAAGGTTCAGCACCTCATAGGCAAGGTAGCATCCTTGAATCGCTTCGTTTCAAGGTCAGCGGAACATTGCATGCCCTTCTTCCAAGTCCTAAAATAGTCTTAGAATTTCAACTAGACTCCTGAGTGCTAGCAGGCCTTTGAAGAATTAAAGATCTATCTCAGTTCGCCTTCGCTCCTAGCTAAGCCCGAACTTGGAGAAGAGCTGCTCTTATATCTCGCTGTGTCTCCAGCAGCTATTGGAGCCATCCTGGTTGGAGATGAAGTGAAAGTTTAGAAGCTGATCTACTATATAAGCAGAGCTTTGAGGGATGCCAAAATAAAGTACACCAAATTAGAAAAACTAACTTATACCTTATTAATTACAGCCAGAAAGCTCCAATCTTATTTTCAGGGATACATAATTACTCTTCTTACTGATCAACCAATTAAGGAAGTCCTGCATCGATCTGACACCTTAGGAAGATTAGCAAAGTGAGCGATCGAGTTAACTGAGTTCGACAATCATTTCTAACCTCGGCCATCCATCAAAGCTCAAATACTGATCAATTTTATAGTGAAATGCACTATTCCAGAGGAGACTAAACCAGAGCACTAAGAAGTTCGTATCCCTACCTCCCTTGAAGAGAGGGCTGATCTCCTTGAAGACTTTTGGGCATTATATATGGATGGTTCATCTAATGCTTTTGGAGTAGGCGTGGGCTTGATTCTTGTTGGTGCAGGATCTGGTTGACATCGGATCGAGCTGAAGTTGGAAAAGAAGAGATCGCCACCGATGACCTGCAAAATAAAGTTCCATCTGAAGTCGAGGGTGGTGGCTCCGATAAGATCCTTCGACGATCAAGTCAGCTCTTCTAGCCAACACAAATGGAGTGCTCAAGAAATTAAGGAGCAAAGTAACGAGGAGGGGGATTAGAGCTTAAAGGAAATGTATCTGGATGGTCTCTTTTATAGACGGAGCGTGTAACAAACTAATAGTGACAGCCATAACCATTTGATAGTGGGCCGCTCAGGCCACGTAGAGTTTATTATGGAGGATGGTGTCTATTATCATGATGTGCCAGTCAAGAGTGATGTCGGTTGTCATGACTTTTCAGTCTATTTGGATTTAATAGTTGAAGTTCGGATGGGATAGCTATAGGTGGTGAAGAACTTCACATCATAGTAGTTTGAGAGAGGTTCGGATGTTTTTGAGATCGTCTGTATGTTGATTGATATTTGCTATATTAAGAATTGATGCTGAGGTCATTCTAGCGATAGAGAGAAGTTTGATTGGAAGGGGCCCATTAGGCAACTGAAAAGAATCTAGAAGGAGTTCATCCTAGGAGAGTTCATCCTAGAGGAGTTTATCTGGAAGGAGTTCATCCTAGAGAAGTTCATCCGAAAGGAGTGCAACTGGAGGAGATCCTCCGGAAGCAGTGCGACTAGAGGAGATCGTCCGAAAGTAGTGTGAATAGAGGAGATCATCCAAAAAGAGTGCGACTGAAAGAGATTGTCCGAAAAGAGTGTGACTGGAGGAGATCGTCTGGAAGCAGTGCGACTGGAGGAGATCGTCCGAAAGGAGTGTGATGGGAGGAGATCATCTAGAAGGAGTGCGATTGGAGGAGATCATTTGAAAGCAATCGAAAACTTTAATGGGGGTCATTTTATCCCCAACACTTATCCCCCTACTCTCGAGTTCAAATTTCAAATTTTGAATTAAGGAAGTATGAAAAAGCTACTACAGCCAAAGTTCTTTGGCAATTTCCCGCTTCACGGGGGGGATGGAGCTTTTATCTTTTTTTCAAATTGGCGCAGTAGTTTTTAATATCAAAAGACTTGAACGGGTGGATTTTCTCGAAGACTCGTTCGACACAGAGCTCCGTGTATGGTGCAGTGACTACTTCATCAAGCGGTAGGTACGAGTGGAATGCACGACCAGCTTTGGTAGACCAAAGAAGTTCCATAATTATGACTTCCTCTATCCTTCGACTTCCTATTTAAATCGCTCTTCTTCTTTCTCTGCAGCTTCTCACGGGTTTCTTCTCCTTCTCCTTCCTCCATTTCCATCATCCCTGAGTGTCCCCGTTCTTATCGCTCTCGCTCTCTTGCAACTCCTCCGACCGTCAGCACCTTTCTCGATTATTCCTCATCCACCTGATCTTCTTCCCAAGCATTCTTAGGTCAGTCTCTCATCTTTGTCCTTTTGATTTCTGGCTTTCTTGCATTCTTTGGATTTCATTGAGTTTTATTTTTCATTTTTGAGTTTCCACTGCTTCATTTCCATAAGCTTTTCCAGGGATTTTGTTCGATTTGATCGGATCTTGATGTCGTCCGAGGTCACTTGGGCTTGTAGTTCTAAGAGTTCGGCTGACCTGAATCCCAATAACCCTAGGACTAGAATGGAAACCAAACCCAGGGCAGCACCTCGACTTGACTTCATTCCGGGGACCATTCCATGCTCCTTAACCGTCGAAGACCTATCGATAGTCAAGATTCAGTACAGTGTGCCCATCGAGTATGAGTTAGAACTTCCTAGACCAAGTGGTCGAGCTTATGCTCCCCCTTCAGGGCGGTTCTACTTATATTTGGAGGCCTTTCATGCTAGATTAAGGCTTCCTCTTTCCGTCTTTATCATAGCTGTTGCCCAAAGATAGCAACCCAAGAGGGGGGTGAATTGGATTTATAAAAATTTGGCCAAAATTAACTCTAAATAAGTATGTGCCTTACTTAATTCAGTTTAATAAAATTGAATAGTATATGCAACGAAATCAAATATGAATAAAATTGAAAAGAGTAAAACCAAATCAACAAGTGATTAGTAATTTGAAGCATGCAAGATATGTAGAGTAGTGAAGAAAGAAATACAACACAAATAAACAAAGATTTTATAGTAGTTCAAAGCAATCCGCTCCTACGTCCACTCTTCAAGCGATCCTCTTGGGAGTTCTACTATAATCCCTAGATTACAATGTGTTTGTTTTGACCCAAGATCATAAACAAACTCAGTTGGTTTTGCCAGGCTCACCAACCACAATCCTACACCAATAGTTTTTCGAGTTCAGTATCAATCCAGTTGATTTTAACCAAGCAGCACAAACCACAATCTTTACACCATCCAATTATCGACTTAGACTAGCCTATACCTCAAGTTTCTTCTTCCAAAGAAACTTGTAAAGAAATAAAAATACAAGTATAAGAATTCAGCACAAAAATAAAAGAAAATGAACTCTTTTTGAAATTTGATGGAGAGGCTGAAAAATGGCTCTTGAAGCTTTGTATTCTCTCCTTTGAAAGCTGAGAGGAAGCTTGAATGATCAAGGATGATCACACTTGGAAGCTCTCTAAATTTGATACACAAAGTCCTCTCTTTTCTCTCATTTTCTTTAAATATTCAATAAACCTCATAATTTGAATGATTTCTACTTTCAATCCACTTTTTTTTTTCTTTTGATTCTCTATCTTTAAATAGTCTTTATAATGGCTAGAGAGAGAGTTTGGACCGTTGGAGGGCTTAAACTAGTCGTTTGGAATGAAAAGGGTCCATTGAAAAAGTGTAGAAAACTAGTCATTGCAGCCTATCCCAACGTTAGGGTCGACACTTTTTCTACAAGGATCGATACTTTTTACTCAGGTGTCAATACTTTTTTCTCAGGTGTTGATACTTTTTTCCTAAAGTGTCAGCACTTGGACAGCACTCAAAAATTCAGCTTTTATTTTCTATTTTTATGCAATAGAGGTCGACTCAGAGATCGACCCTTTCACTAGGGGTCGATCCATGGGTCGACCCTTTTATGAGGCCATACAAAAATGACATACCAAAGCATGCCAAACTGCCCATTTTAAAAGAGGATGATCTAGAGGTCGACCCTAGGATTGACTCTTTTGCTAAAATTTGCTTTTCTTCCAAATTTGACATCCAAAAAATATAAAATTATCTTTAAAAGATCAAAATTTTTTTCTAGTTGCTCTTGAGGCTTTCAAAATATATTTTTTTAATTTAATAAAATTATAATTTTATCCTTCTTCAAGGATCTTTATCAATTCAATTTTTTTGAACCTCTTGACTTGGTAATTTTTGTATGAATCTTTTCTTGGAGTAATTTCTTTAATTTGAATACCTAAAAAAATCTATAAATATTCTTGAAATACATGATTAGTATCATTTATACTTAATATTTTAGAATCATCAAAATCAATCAGTGGATCAACAATTTCTTCCTTTTGATGATGACAAAATTTTGAGTATATGTATAAAAATAAAATTAATATATTTCAACTAACTGGCTAGTATAAAATATGAAGTGAGAATATATTCAAATATAAATGCACACTTCATAAAAGCTCTAAATAATATTTCATATAATTCATATCAATAAGTATTAAGATTGCACTTCATGAAATTCATTGAGTTTCTTAAGTATTACTTCTTTAAGCATATACTCAATATACCTCTCCCCCTTTTTGACAACATCAAAAAGCTCATGGAAAGGATCAAAAATTATTATCAAAATTAATAAGATATAAGAATTGTATCAATTTAGAGACGTATCTAATTGAGAAAATTAATTTACATTTATCCTTTCTCCTTTGAAGAAATATTTCTTTCTTTTCAAAAATTTGCTTGAAGTCAAATATTAAAGGCTCTCCCCCTTTTTGAATGAATATGATTTTTTAATCAAATTTTTAAATATATATTTTTAAGCTTTAAGAGAAATAGAACTTTTAAAAAGATTTGATCATGAAATTAAGCATAATATATATTTTAATATTCAATCTTTTTTTCTTAAAAAATTTTAGTCAATTAAGTTTAAAAATGATATGTATCAAAAATGTATCGAGTAAAGTAAAATAAATAGCATCAAAGCAAATACTAGTCATATTTTTAAATTTATTATTTTGAGTAAAAATTACTTTAATATAAATAATTCATAAGAATTTTACAATGCATATCATAAATTTAGAATCAAATTTAAATTTTTAAATAAGTTTTAAAATTAAGTTTAGAAATTCATGTCTTGGAGTAAGAATATAATTTTAATTAAATTTAACTCCAATCAATTTTCAAGGATAAATATGCAAATCAAAATATGAAATCAGCATATTAGTGATACCACTATAAATTATTTTTAATTATTGAGAACAAGTTATTTATCTGAAACTATTTTAAATCAATAGCACTTTAAATCAAATAAATTAAACTACATAAATATATGAAAGTAAAAATTGAAAAGACTATAAGGTATTTGATTGAAAGTTTAAAATCAATACAATAAAGCTCAAAATAAAATAATTGATTGAGAATTTAAGATTATAAATTTATTAATATTTTCAATCAAGTCAAATTAAAAAATATCTCTCTTTCTGCTTTTCATACTAATAGCTGGATTAATTTATTTTTTAACTTTCTCTTCTTTTTTATTTTAAAATAAGCATATTTTAAATCTAGATTATCAAATTAAAATATATATATTCATTTTTTAGCATTATCTTTTTTTTAAAAAAAAAATTTACATACTTGAGCTTTATAATTTTTGTTACTTTCCCTTTTTCTTTCAATTTAAGCATCTTTAATTTGATACCATATTTATAATTAATTAATATCAATTTAATAACTAATTCATCTTAAATAAATTCTCTTCCTTACTTTTGCAAATAAAGATATTTTCAATTAAACTATCTTTTAAAATCAAATTATTTTTTTTAGTGATTTCTTCCTCTATTGTATATATTTAAAGTAAGTATATTAAATTTTAAACAATCAACTATCAATCAAACAATCAATAATAATCATCATACAATAAATTTTTTATACAAATTTTGCTTTCATTGATTTTAAAATAGAATGTTTACAACACGATGTCTTCAATCATGACAACATCAAAATGATCAATCAATGTAAAGTATTTTTAAAATATTCATTGATCATTAGAAATGATGACACAATCAAATCAATCAAAATATGAATTAATAAATCAAGAAATATATAAATATTTAAATCAAAGATGAACAAATCAAGCAATATAAGTGATTTCTTTTCAACTTTAAAAGTTATTTCTTTTAGCACAACTCAACCAAAATCAAAATAAGATTGACTTTAAGAAATATTTCTTTCTCATTTAGAAAATATAATTTTAATAGTATATTTTCTTTTTTTAAAAACTATAAATTTAAAAAGAAATGCTTTTCAAATTTAGTTTAAGGAATAGCTTTAAGCTTTAAAAATCTGAGATAAATAGCTCCTTTGAAAATAAAGAATTTGGATATATCATCAAAAATTTTTTTTGAAAAATATCTCTTTCTTTTCTTAAGTAGTATTAATTAATTTGAAGCATAAAGGTACTAATCTTATAATTTATTCAATGTATAATGTCAAAAATATATTCAGATAAATCAGATTATATGCAAAAATATTTTCTTCTTTTTGTCAAAGATAAAATAATAGAATATAAGATAATAATGATCTATTTGATATCAATTGTTAAAGTCTTTGATCAAAAAGGATGAATCAATTAAATTTAGATCAAATTATTTTGATAAGTTAATTTAAATTGACACCAACAGATCATTCAAAATAAATCATAGAGAGATATTCTGTTAAAACTTAGATCTTTCTTTTCTTAAAAAATATAATTTAATCAAGTTTAGAAAAGGTATGAAATTATTGATTTTATCTTAAATGATATCATATAAACTATGTAAAACTAAATTTGAGATAAAACATTCTCTCTTTTTTTCCTAAAAGATAAAGCATTAAAGTGTAAGGCAATGATGTACTAATTGATAGCAATTATGAAAATTTTGATACTATGAGTTTTGAAGTTCAAACCAAATAATAATTATCTTGATACCAATTAAACTAAAATTTAAATCAATTAATAATTTACTTAAAAGTTTGATATCACTTAAAGATCATGAAAAAATCAATTTGAATTGTGATTAGCAAATCATTTAAGTTAAAAAATTTTCAGTTATCCTAAAATAAATCATTTTATCCTTCTTCTTAGAAAACATTAAATAATTTCTAAGTTTTGAAAATAGTTTATCTTTAATATTTCAATGATATTTTCTATACGAGAAAATTTAATCTTCTTAATTTTCTCTTATTTTTTAATTTAATTAATTATTAATATTTTTTTCTTAGTTTTATAAAATAAGCACATATTGAATCAATTGAATAAGCATAGAAATCAAACAAATAACATCATCAGACATACTTATTTTTTTTTTTTTAAGGATTAGATCAATAGTTAAGGAGTTTCAATTCAAGACAATTTGATCAATTTAGATAAAAATTAATATGCAAATAAGTTAGAAATCAAAGATGATATTCAAATCAAATTTTAGAATAAAAAATTTAGTCAATTAGAGTGAGATAATCAAGAGTATCAAGAGAAAAAAATCCAGATGTAGGCTCTATATTTTTTATTTCAGCTAAGAAAGTTTTGAATCCTTAAAATAAACCTAAGATGCAATACAGCATCAAGCACTTGAATTTTATGAATAGATATTTTATCTTCAAGTACTTAGATCGTGCAAAGTTTTGGAAAATTTTAATATTTAAGCATCTTATGGGAAAATACCAAAAATCAGTTTCATTTGTATGTTCAGCAATTCAAAAACATTCATATCCAATCAAGCATCTTTTAAATTTCAGATTTATCAATTACAAAATTGATATGGGGAGGCTTATAATATCATGCTAAATTTTAAGATAATTTTAATTTATGTTAATTCAAAATGTGATACTTGAAGGAGAGCATATTGAACTTTTAAAATCAAAATATTCATCACATTGCAAGCATCAAAATCAATCATACTTATCAAAATATGAAAGAAATTTTTATATGCATACATATTAATAAATCATTAAAGTCAATATATTCAATGAAATAATTATTGATGGTATGATGTAAAAAAGATCTAAAGTTTATCAATCATCACCCATCCTAGTTTATTTTCAAAGCATCCATTCAAAGAATTTTTCTCCTTTTATTTTATTGGATCCTTGGTATACCTGCAAAATTAGTTTACAATTTTTGATACCCAAACTTTCTTGAGTCCATGGAGGTTAAAGCTCATGGTTTCTTGAGGAACCCAAATTTATTTAATAGATATTTGGCCATTTCTTTTAATATCACATTCAAAAGTTTTATGGCTAATTTTATTATATTTAAAATATTTTTTAAATGAATGATTTTCAATTGAAGCTTTGTTAAATATGTTTTTGACAAATTTTTATTTTCTTATTGAATTATAACCAACTCCAAATTTGTCAAAAGTAGCTCTTTGATTATTTAAAATGGCTTGAAGCTTTTAAGATCCAATTATAAACTTTTGAAACATAGACTTCAAGCTTTCAATCTCTTTTTTTAGTTTGATATTTTCTTCCAAAAAAGATTTTTTAGATTTACTCTTTTCTTTAATAGAAAATCTTAGTTTATTAAGTTCTTCTTTCAATATAAATTTTTTCTTCAATCATAGTTTTTTTAGATTTTAAAAAAAAAATTTCTTAACTAAGAAATTTTCAGATTTAACTATATTCTCTTTTTTCTTAGTTAGAGTTTTAATTTACTTTAAGAAATCTTCCTTTTCTTTGGCCATGTTTTTCATAGTTTTCAAAAGATCATCTTTTTCACTCAAAATTTTATCTTTTTGTTTAGCCAAATAAAGATTAGATTTTCTAAGTTCTTTATTTTGTAGCTTTATCTTTTTGTGTTCATCCATTAACTCATTGAAGGCTTCATATAATTTATTGAAAGTGAATTCAGATGAGTGTTCATGATATACCTCATCATTTTGAGCCATGAGGCAATAACTTGTTATACCTTCCTCCTCTTTCTCATTCTTCTCTTCTCTGCTTTGCTCTCCCTTAATCAATGCTTTTATTTTCTTTTGTTTCTTCCTTTTCTTCTTCTTTTTATCTTCATAAGCTACAAGAAAAGATTGGGGTGAGCTTTCTTCTCTTCATGAGAGCTTGATTCTTCTTTTTTATTTGCTCTTTCATAAGTTGTTTCTAATTTGTCCCATATTTAATTTACTGAAATACATGAAGAAATTGTATTAAATATATTTATGTATAATGAACAATAAAGCATGTTCATGGCCTTAGCATTTAGGTCCATTGATTCTTTATCAACAAATGATGCATTATGTGAGTGAGGGCCATTGACAATATTCTTCCATATATTATAGTTATATGCTTGTATAAAAATTTTCATCCAAATTTTTCAATATGTATAATTTGAGCCATTAAAGAGTGGGGGTCTATCTATGAAATAGCCTTCATTAAAAAAAGATTCCATTTTGGATTGTCAAAAATTTTTGCCCTTGATGATTAGGTCAACAATTAATAACAGAGCACCTGCTCTGATACCACTTGTTGCCCAGAGATAGCAACCCAAGAGGGAGGGTGAATTAGGTTTATAAAAATTTGGCTAAAATTAACTCTAAATAAGTATGTGCCTTAGTTAACTCAGTTTAATAAAATTGAATAGTATATGCAACGAAATCAAATGCGAATGAACTTAAGAAGAGTAAAACCAAATCAGCAAGTGATTAGTAATTTAAAGCATGCAAGATATGTAAAACAGTGGAGAAAGAAATACAGCATAAACACACAAAAATTTTATAATAGTTCGAAGCAATCTACTCCGACGTCCACTCTCCAAGCTATCCTCTTGAAAGTTCCACTATAATTTCTAGATTACAGTGCATTTATTTTGATCCGAGATCACAAACAAACCTAGTTAGTTTTGTTGGACTCACCAACCACAATCCTACACCGATAGTTTTTTGGGTTCACTATCAATCCAATTGATTTTAATCTAAGAGCATCAACCATAACCTTTACACCATCCAATTATCAGTTTGGACTAGCCTATACCCTAAATTTCTTCCTCCAAAGAAATTTGTAAAGAAACAAAAATACAAATATAAGAATACAGAATAAAAATAAAAGAAAAAAAACTCTTTTTGAAGTTTGATGGAGAGGCTGAAAAATAGCTCTTGAAGCTTTATATTCTCTCCTTTGAAGGCTGAGAGGAAGCTTGAATGACTAAAAATGATCATACTTGGAAGCTCTCTGAATTTGATGCGCAAAGTCCTCTCTTTTCTCTCTTTTTCTTTATATATTCAATAAACCTTACAATTTGAATGATTTCTACTTTCAATCCACTTTTCTTCTTTTTCTTCTAATTCTCCATCTTTAAATAGTCTTCACCATGGCTGGAGAGAGAGTTTGGACCGTTGGAGGGCTTGAACTAGCCGTTTGGAATGAAAAAGGCTCATTGAAAAAGTGCAGAAAACTAGCCATTGTAGCTTATCTCGATATTCAGGTCGATATTTTTTTTGCAGGGGTTGATCTTTTTACTCGGGTGTCGATATATTTTTCTCAGGTGTCGATACTTTTTCTTCAAGTATCAGCACTTGGATGGCACTTAAAAATTCAGCTTATATTTTTTGTTTTTATGCAACAGAGGTCGACTCAGGGGTCGACCCTTTCACTAGAGGTCGACCCATGGGTCAATCCTTTTGTGAGGCCATACAAAAATAACATGCCAAAGCATGCCAAGCTGTCCATTTCAAAAGAAGATGACCTAGGGATCGACCATAGGATTGATTCTTTTGCTAAAATTTGATTTTCTTTCAAATTTGACGTCCAAAAAATATGAAATTTTCTCCAAAAGACCAGAATTTTTCTCTAGTTGCTCTTGATGCTTTCAAAATATATTTTCTTCTAACTTGATAAAATTATAATTTTGTCCTTCTTCAAGAATCTTTATCAATTCAATTTTCTTGAAGCTCTTGACTTGGTGATTTTTGTGTGGATCTTTTCTTGAATTAATTTTTTTAGTTTGAATACCTAAAAAGACCTACAAACATTCTTGAAATACATAATTAGTATCATTTATACTCAATATTTTGTAATAATCAAAATCAATCAGTGGGTCAATAGTAGCTCTTTTTTTATTTTTGAATATCTCCTTAGCCTCCATAGTTTCGAACTCCTTTAAGTTTATAATAGGATTCCTTGCCCTTTGTATTTCTACTGAAGTCCAGTCCACCATTTCGCTCTTCCAAAACTTTTTCATCTTTAAGTGTCATCCTACTGCAAAGGACTGGTGGTATGTTTTACCTCAGTCCGGTAAGAAGAGGTTGCTCAAGGGCACCCTCTCATCCATCCATAATTGGAAGGAGAAGTTTATTTTTGTTTCCTGCTCGATCTTGAACTTAGAACTTCCATCCTAGGGTTATCTGAGTGATTCAATCCACCAAGCCCCGAGGTTAGAGAAAGAGGATCAATAGTCCGTTAATAAGATCAGAGGTCATTGAACTTTCTTGGTGTCCGAGCTAATAAAGAAGCAAACCTTGTTCAATCTCGGCCTCAGCCCTCTAAACCTGGCAGGTAAATGGCCGAAGTCGATGGGCTAGTTCTTTTTCTTTCTTTCCTTTTCTAACCGCATTTTTTCTTTATGACGGAGGTGGATGCCAAAGCCATCGAGATACTTTTCAAAGGGCTCTAGGCTCATAAAAGAAAAGGTACCACACCAGGAGAGCCAAGCAAAAAAATAAGGATGGACGTTCCCAGCTCTACGGTGCCTGCCAATGCCGCCTTCACCACGGAGACTACCATGGCCATCGAGGTCGCCTCAGCCAACAAGATTCCCCCAACGACCGAGGTGCCCCCCGTAGTCGAGGTAGCTGGATCTTCAATGCTGCCGAGATCCAAATTCTAGAGGATCCTTTCTAAGGAGAAAAGGGGTGGAGAAGAAGAGATTTAAGGGGGCTGTGAGAAAGTTCCAATGCAAGGTTCGCCACGGCGGGCCAAACAGCTCCGATGAAGAGTTAGGAGAGAATCCCTTCCACAACCATGAAATCATCAGAGGTTTGGTCGATGGGTTCACCATACCTAAGGTTGTGGATCGGATCATCGACGTAGATGTCGACCAATATACCTGGGATTCGCTCGAATCCTTCCTTGAGATAATTACTCTTTTTCTTCCTCCCTCCCTTTTTTTTATTGCTCCTTATCCATGCAACTTTCCTCACTGCATTCATGTGTACACATTCTTGTAGATGGGCCATCAACTGCTCGGCTACATCAAATTACTGGATCACTCGAAGTCGAAGCTAGTGAGGGTTTGAGAGGGTTGCCAGGCCAAAGTCGAGTACCTACTAAAGGAGAAGGATGAGGTCGGATGCTCCTTAAGGAAGAAGTCCCTTGAGGTTGAGGGTCTCAAAGAAATGCTTCATAGGGAGAAGAAAACATTGGTGGAGCTGAAGGCTGCTTTGGCCCTAGAAGAGGAGTGAAGAAAAAAGATTAAGGTCGAGTTAGTCGAGTTAAAGGAACAGATCTCGAGGCAAATTTTGAAAGCAATGGCCCAGGCAATAGAGGAGTTTAAGGTCTCCTCCAAGATGAGGGATCAGAACATTGAGTTAAGTCGGGCAGCCTTTTGGAAGAGGTTCGGACTCTATGAAGATCGGATAGCCAGCAAATTTCCCGGGCTCAACCTCGACTTTTTATATCACGGGGCATTTGAAGAAGCCGCAGGCCCATCTGCTACTCCAGCCAACCTCTTGTCCATCGAGCCAACTGCCGCCTCCCTTCTGACCTCATCCATTCCTGCTCCCGCCGAAGATCCTGTGCTGATTGAGGCTGCACCGGACTCTTCCATCGTTCCTCCAGAGGTTTAAGACCTCCTACCTTTGTATTTTATTTTTTATTTTTTTTTATTTTTCTATAATGAAGAAACATTTTGATCAATGGAAGGTAAATTTATTTTTGAAGGCGGACCTCTTCTCTTCTTTTCTTCCTTTTTTTTTTGAATTCCAAACCATGATGCTTTCATGCTTTTGATATAGTCCTAAATTGAAGCCGACCCTCTGCCCCAAGAGGTGCCTTGAAAGGCTAACCTTAGAAGGTTGAGGAAGAAAGTATATCATCTTAAAAGGAAGATGGAGAAAATGGAAGGCGAGCTTAAGGAATCGAAAAAGAATTATATTGAGGCCTCTACTGAAATCGATCATCTTTGCCAGGCACACAAAAAGGGCTCTATGGACTATATCAGGAAGAAAAGAAATCTTGAGGTCGAGCTCAAAGAGGTCAAAGAGCACGCCAGTGAGAAGGCTTGGTCCCTAATAGCCAAAGCTAGCTCTCTCAAGGTTGAACTTAATGTAGCGAAAGAAAAATTCTACTACTAGAAGGGAGCTCATCATGGTCTTCTGAGAAGATGCAACATGACTGGGATTGGTCAAAAAAAATTTTGGAGCTCCAGCGACAACTTCAGGATGCTGAAGCTCGGCACAATAGCTGTAGAGTGTCTTGGACGAAAAAAATGTCTAAACTTGAGCGCGAGCTTAAGGTGGCTAGAGATGAAGTGACTCATCTCTAGAAGCAGTTAGCTAATAGCCAACGGTCTAGCACTAGCAGAGAATCAGAGGAGATTGCCTCCTTGAAGAGGATTGCAGGTGAACTTTTAGAGTCGGTCGGGATGGAGAAAGTCGAGGTTCAAAGATTAAAGCTTCAACCGGTTAACAAACAGTAGACTGCCAAGGATACTGAGGCTAAATTGAAGGTTCTGAGGAGAAGACTACGAGCATCAGAAGAAAACTTTCAAAGGACCGACAGGATGTTCTGCGATAATATAATAAGGAGAAGAGAGCTCGAGGAAGAGATCGTCAGCCTGAGAGAGTCCCTGGGGATGGTCAGCAGTCCAAATTTCGAACAATCCGGTCCCCCTTAGAGCTTCAATTTTTCTTTCTTCCTTTTGCAATTGGTCTCATAGGATCTTATTTTATACCCGACTTTGATTTTAATGAAATGATATTTTTTTCTTATTTTCACTCTATGTGGGTTGAATGTCTACCAATGGCTCTACTCTTCTTTCTTTTCTTCTTTTCTTTCTTCTTCTATCCTTTTTTTTCTTATAGATGGTCTTGTGGACCTTAGTTTTATAATGAACCTTGACTTCAATGAAGTAACATTTTCTTCAATCATCACTTTGCTTTGTCTGGGTTCAAAGTTTGTTGATTCCTTCATTTCTCTTGCCTCATCTTTCGTTAAAACAATCGTTGATAAGTGTTCTCCTGTCGGAGATCTTTATCCATGTCAGGAATGAGGTTTCCCTCTATTCTTGATATAGTTGGTTTTTCTTTATCCTTCTGTTAGGACGAGATTCTCCTTCTGTTCCTGATGAGGTTGATTTTTTTCTATCGGATCGAGGTCTTCCTCCCATCTTAGGCAATCAGAGGTCTTTATTCATGTCAGGACAAGATTTTCTTCCTATTCCTAATGAGGTCGGCTTTTACTTCTATCAGATCGAAGTTTTTCTCCTGTCTTGGTTAACCGAAGGTTTTCATTTCACTCAAGTTAGGATGAGATTTTTTTTCTATTCCTAACAAGGCTATGGAGGCACAAAAGGATCGTTGAAAGGGCCTCTACCCTCCTCCTAGCTGAAGTAACTGGAGGTCTTCATTTTGCTCAAGTTAGGATGAGGTTCTCCTCCTATTCCTAACAAAATTGTGGGGACACAAAAGGATTGTTGAAAGGGCCTCTCCCCCTTCTGGTTTAAATAACTAGAGGTCTTTGTTTTGCTCAAGTTAGGATGAGGTTCTCCTCCTATTCCTAATAGAACTATGGGAGCACAAAAAGATCATTAAAAGGATCTCTTCCCCCCTCCTGGCTTAAATAACTGCGTGTCTTCATTTTGCTCAAGTTAGGACAAGATTCTTCTTCTATTTCTAACAGAATTATGGGGGCACAAAAGGGCCGTTGAAAGGGCCTCTCTCTCCCTCCTGACTTAAATAATCAAAGATCTTTATTTTGCTCAAGTTAGGACGAGATTCTCCTCCTATTCCTAATAGGGCTATGGGGGCATAAAAGGATCGTTGAAAGGGCCTCTCCCTCCCTCCTAGCTTAAATAATCAAAGATCTTCTTCTTCGTTTAAGAATGAATTTTGGTTAAATTATTTTCTATCATTACATGATTTTGCATCAAAAGACAGAGATATTGAAAAGAGAGAATTTTATTAAAGTAAGATTACTGGTAATGCACCCGCAAGTTCTTCGAATATCAGGATCACGGTAGTGCTGTCCCTTTGAGCTCCTTCAGGTAATAAGTTTTAGGTCGGACGACCTACTTGACTTCGTATGGACCTTCCTAATTTGGTGCGAGTTTTTCTTGGTTTTGAGATTGTGAAACAGCTGCTCATCGAAGTACCAAGTCTTCTACTTTAAATACCTTGCCTCTGACCTTGGAGTTGTTGTAGCGGGCTACTTTCAATTTGTAGACTGCCACTCGAACCACTCGAACCCGAGCTTCTTTCCTTTTTTCTTCCAACAAGTCGAGATTAGTCCTAAGATCCCATGAGTTCTACTGCTCGTTGAATGCCACAACTCGTACCGACGGAAGTTTAAGCTCTATTGGGATGATTGCTTCAATTTTGAAGGCCAAGACAAATGGAGTCTCCCTAGTTGGCAGCCTTTGGATAGTTCGGTATGTCCAGAGTACATGATAGAGTTCATCTATCTAAGTTTCTTTTGTTTTCTCAAATCTTATTTTAATACCTTGTAGTAGGGTTCTATTGGTTACCTCAGCCTCACCATTAGCTTGTGGATGGGCTACTGATGTAAAATTATGAAAGATATTTAAGACTTCACAAAACTCGATGAATTTTGCTCTAGCAAACTATCGTCCATTATCTGTTATGAGAGTTCGAGGCAGGCCAAATCTATAAAAAATTAATTTTCAAATAAAATCCTGTATTTTAGCTTTGGTAATCTTTGCCAAGGGTTCAGCTTCGATCTACTTCATGAAGTAATCAATCATCATCAATAGGAATTTCTATTATCCGGATGCCATGAAAAAAGGCCTAAGTATATCCATCCCCCATTGTGCAAATGGCCAAGAGGCGCTCAAGGGTGTAAGCTCAGAGGTCGGTTGTTTTTGAATACTTATGTTTCTTTGATAACAGTCATATTTTCTGACATACTCTATAGAGTCATGGTACATTATCGGCCAATAATAGCCCTATCGAAGTAATTTATTAGATAAGGACCTAGCCCCCAGATGACTTTCAAAGATTCTTTTATGCACTTTCCATAATGTAAAGTCGGCTTCAGAAGATCAGAGATATTTTAAGAGTAGTAGTAAATAAGATCTTTTATATAATTTGCCTTCATAGAGAACATACCGAGAGGCTTGATTTCTCAATTTTTGAGCTTCTTTTGGATTATGAGGTACAACTCCATCTTGGAGGTAGGTGACTAGTGGGTCAATCCAACTCGGCTCATGCTCAACCTGCAATACAAACTACAATTCTTCCGAGCTCGGACATTTCAGAACCTCGAAAAAGACTTTCTTAGGCAGTTCAGCTAGAGCCGGTGTGGCTAATTTGGAGAGAATATCAGCTCTAGTATTTTCTGCTTTAGAAATCTACTGAATATTAAAATGGTTGAAAATCAGAATCAAGTTCTTTACTTTTTCGAGATATTTTATCATACTTTTCTTTCAAGCTTCATAATTGCCACTAACTTATCCGACCATCAGTTGAAAATCACTATATACTTGGAGCCGGTCTACTTTCAATTCCTTGGCTATCCTTAATCTAGCTATCAGAGCTTTATATTCAGTCCCATTATTTATTGCAGAAAATTTGAAGTGCAGTGTATATTCAATAATGACTCCCACCGAGTTCACCAAGATCAATCTAGCACCTATGCCCGAAGTATTGGATGAGCCATCCACATACAGGGCCCAGAAGCCTTCAGGAAGGTCGGCCTTTTCTTCAGAGGAGCTCGACTGTAACCATAGAATGCCAACTTCATTCTGTTCAAGTTCGGCCTCATCTGAAATAGTGCATTCCACCATGAAATCTGTCAGTATTTAAGCTTTGATTGACGATCGAGCTTGAAAGTTAATGTCAAACTCTAAGAGTTTAATTATCCATTTTGCAATTCTTCCAGAGGTATCTGTTCGATGAAGAACTGCCTTGATTGGTTGATCAGTGAGGAGAGTTATGGTGTGCCCTTAAAAATAAGATCAGAGTCTCCGGACTGCAATCAGTAGAGCATAAGTTAGTTTTTCTAACTTAGTGTACATGATTTCAGCATCCCTCAAGACTCGACTTATGTAGTAGATCGGTTATTGCATGTTCGCTTCTTCTTTGACTAGGACTGCTGCAAGGGCTGCTGGGGAGACCGCCAAGTATAGAAATAGTTCTTTCCTAGGTTCGGGCTTGGCCAATAGGGGAGGTGAGCAAAGGTAGTTTTTGAGCTCTTCAAATGCTCATTGACATTCAGTGTCCCAACAAAAATTCTTTAGCTATTTGAGAACTCGGAAGAAGGGCATATATCACTCCATCGATCTCGAGACAAAGCGGTTGAGGGCCGCCATCTTTTTTACTAGGCACTGAACTTTCTTTATCAATTTTGGAGCAGTCGTCTCCTGGATGGCCTGAATTTTCTCTAGATTTACTTCAATCCCGCATCTCGACACCATGAATCCTAAGAACTTTTCCGAAGTCACACCAAAGGTGCACTTGATCGGATTCAACTTCATCTTGTATCTCCGAAGGGCTTTGAAGATTTCCTCGAGGTCAGCTATGTGATCTGTTGAAGCTCGACTTTTGACAAGCATATCGTCTACATATACCTCCATGTTGCGATCAATCTGCTTCTTAAAGATCTTATTAACTAGGCGTTGGTATGTTGCTCGTGTATTTTTTCCATCCTCTGGTGCCATCCAGATTTGGTTGTCGTCAGAGAAGACATCCATGAAGGTGAGAAGCTCATGGCCTGAAGTTGCGTCCATTAGTTGATTAATTCTAGGCAAGGGATAACTATCTTTTGGATAGGCCTTGTTTAACTTCTTGAAATCTATGCACATCCTCCACTTGTCATTCCCTTCTTAACAAGGACTACATTAGAAATCCAGTTCAGATAGAAGACTTCTCGAATGAATCCAGTCTTGAAAAGCTTGTCGACTTCTTCTACAATTGCCTTATATCTTTCTAGGGTATGGCTGCATATCTTTTCTTTTACTGGTCGATATTTAGGATCAACAACCAGTCGATGCTCCATAACTTTGGCATCAATTCTTGACATGTCAGTGGGAACCCAAGCAAAAACATCTACATTTCTCCATAGGAACTCGACAAGCTGCTCTCGTATCCCCTCTCTCATATTAGAGCCGATCTGTACTATATGGTCTTCATTTCCATCATCCAAAGAGATTAAGACAAGGTCTTCCATGGATTCTCCTTGTTCTTTCATGAGGTCATCCCAAACATCCAATCCATCAATGGGGTAAGGGTCTGACTACCCACCCCTTTGTAGGTCAATTGAGTAACAATGTCTTGCCAAAGCTTGATCTCCCCTGACCTCTCCAATCCCTCAGCTTGTTGGAAACTTCAATTTTAGATAGTAGGTTGATACTACTGTCCGAAATGCATTTAGGCAAGGTCGACCAAGAATTGCATTATAAGTAGATGGGGCTTTTACCATCAGAAAATCTACTTGCACCTTGGACTGCTTCGGATATCACCCTGGCAGCCACATTTAAAGTTATTACATCTTCAACTGGCACTGCATCATCAGTGAAGCCAATAAATGGAGAACTCATTAGTCCAAGCCGATTATTAGGTATAGATATTTTGGAGAAAGCATCATGAAACAAGACATCGATCGAACTTCCATTATCAACAAGAACATGGCGTACATTATAGTCTGTTATATTTAAAGTTATTACAACAGCATCATTGTGTGAGAACTGAATTGCTTGTGCATCTTCTTCAAAGAAAATAATGGGCTCCTCGGTTCTTTGCCTTTTAGCTGACCCTTTGGATCCACCAACCTCCTCTCGTCGAAGTTCCCTGGAGATGGTGTTGATGATGCCGAGAGGTGGCCGATCTTCTTGTTGTTCCTTCCTCCTTGGTAGTTTCAATTGTGGTAGTATCCTTGGTCGATCTTCTCTTATCTCAGGTCGGCATCGTAGAAATCGGCCCAACCGACCTCACCTGATGAGCTCCTCGATCTCATCTTGAATTTAAATAAATTCTTCAATATCATGACTATGGTCACGATGGTAGAGACAATACTTGTTTGGATTGTGCTTGTCTAGATGAGTGCGCATTCTCTTCGATCTTGGTAGCTACTCCTTGATCTTCATTAGTACTTGAGTTTTTGGAGCATTGAGGGGAGCATAGTTGTGGAATCTTCTGGGGGGAGAGCTCCTTCATGCCCTTCTATCAGGACTCCTTTGACGGCAAGCTTGAGGAGGAGTTCGGGCTTGCTTGCACTCAGAGGGAGTCCGAGAGCATGACCGAACTTCATTCGACTTCTCTTCAACTACGGGCTTGCTAAACTTGCCCGCCTGCCGCTCCCTTGTGGCTTCCTCATCCTTTAGTTTAAAGACTTCTTTAGCTCGGGCATAGCCTTCAGCCCAAGCTAGCAAAATTCCTGGGATATTTTTTCTTCAAGAAGAATAGTAGATCATTTTTCTAAAAGCCACCTTTAAGTGTGGCCATGGTGACAGATTGGTCCAAGTTTCGAACCTCCAGTGCAGTAGCATTGAAGCAATTGACATAAGCATGGATGGACTTTCCGTCCTGTTGCTTAATGTTGATGAGGGAGTCCGAGTCTCACCTTGGACGTCTGTTGCTGACAAAATGAGCCAAAAATTGATGGCTCATTTGATCAAAGGAGAAGATCGTTCCCAGCTTCAATGCCAAGTACCAGTTCCTAGCTACTCTCTTAAGAGTAGATAGGAAGGCTCGGCACAAGATGCAGTCTGATGCACCATGGAGCAGCATCATGATCCAAAAGGCCACTAGGTAGTCAATCAGATTAGCGGTTCTATCATAGCTCTCGAATTGGGGGAGCTTGAAATTCGATGGAATTAGCTCCTACATGATTTTCTGGAAGAAAGAAGGATCAGTGCAGATATTGTCGTGGTTGGCTGGGGTAGCATGGTGGAGCTTCTCAATCCATCGATCCATTTTCTGAAGTTTTCGATTGAGGGCTTCATCTCGATCATGGATTTTGGAAGATTTTTGGTTGTAGATGGGGAAGGTTTCCTCCGGAGAAGAATCATGATCCGAACATGGGTCTTTTGCCTTCCATTTCTCCTTTTCAAGAGTATCGAGCCAACTGACCCAAGTATGCCTCCTTGGAACTGATTCTTGACATCCCGATGGGAGATTTTTTGGTTGGACTACCGTCGAAGGTTGCTGCATGGCCTACACCATTTTGGTGAGGCCCCAGACCTACTGCACCAGTAGGTTAAACTGCTCTGGATACACCATTATCGTCGGTAGAGGAGGTTGCAGTGCTGATGATGGTGTTGAAGTAGGTGAATTTGGCTCAGATCTGATGGTAGAGATGGTGGATCTTCGAGTGGTCATCTTTTTTGGAGACATTTTTGAGGTTGAGTGAGAGAAGAAAGATGAACCTTGAAGGAGGAAATAAACAGAATCAACTGAGCGCTCCTTTTAGAATAAGGGCTTAGGGCCCTTCCTCTAGCATCAATCCTGTTGGTGTAGAATCTGGTTGATGCCAAATTGAGCTAGAGTTGAGAAAGAAGAGGTCACCATCGGTGATCTACAAAATAAAGTCCCATCCAAAGTTAGGGGTGGTGGCTCCAGTAGGATCCTCCAACGATCAAGTCAGCTCTTCTGGCCAACAAAAATGGAGTGCTCGAGAAATTGAGGAGCAGAGTAACGAGCAGGAGAATTAGAGCTTAGAGAAAACATATCTGGAGGATCTCTTTTATAGATAGAGCGTGTAACAAACTGATAGCAATAGCCATAACTATTTGGTAGTGGGCCGCTCAGACCACATGAAGTTTGTTACAGAGGATGGTATCTGTTGTCGTGATGTGCCAGTCAAGAGTAGCATCCATTATTGTGACTTGTTAGTATGTTGAGATTTAATAGTTGAAGTTCGGATAGGATAGCTATAGGTAGTGAAGAACTTCACGTCACAGTAGTTTGAGAGAGGTTCGGATGTTTTTGAGATCATCTATGTGTTGACCGATATTTGCTATATTAAGAATTGATGCTGAGGTCCTTCTAGTGACAGAGAGAAGTTCGACTGAAAGGAGCCCTTTAGGCAACTAAAAAGAATTCGGAAGGAGTTCATCCTGGAGGAGTTCGTCCTGAGAGAGTTCAACCTGAAGGAGTTCATCCGAAAGAAGTGCAATTGGAGGAGATCGTCTGAAAGTAATATGATTGGAGGAGATCATCCAAAAGAAGTACGACTAGAGGAGATCGTTTGAAAGCAGTGCGACTAGAGAAGATCATCCGAAAGCAGTGCGATAGAAGGAGATCGTTCGGAAGGAGTGCAATCAGAGGAGATCATTCAGAAGGAGTGCGATCGGAGAAGATTGTCTAGAAGCAGTCAAAAACTTCGATGGCGGTCATTTTACCCCCAACAATTCTCATCAATCCAGAAGGAGTTATAGCAGAGTATGTATTATGCTTCAACTTTCCGCCACTAACAATGGAGCAGAGTATGAAGCCCTACTTGCAGGGCTAAGAATAGCCAAAGAACTGAAAGTAGAACATCTAAAGGTTTACATGACTCTCAGTTGGTTGTGGGGCAAGTCAGTGATAATTATGAAGCTCAAGAGGAAAGTATAAAAAAGTACTTGGAAAAGGTAAGGTGCTTGATCTCATCCTTTAACAAGTTTGATATCCAGTGAATCCCCAGGGTGGAGAATACTAGAATAGACCTTCTTTCAAAGCTAGCCATCTTAGCCCCAAACGAACTGCCAAAAAAAGTCCTTTTTGAAGTCCTGCAGCACCCAAATCCAGAAGAGTCCCAGGTAATAATGCAAGTTAATCATGAGCCTAGTTGGATCAATCCATTGATTGCTTATCTCAGAGACGGGATCCTTTCTAGAATCACAAAGAAGCTTAAAAGTTAAGAAATCAAGCTTTCCGCTATATTTTATATGAAAATAAGTTGTATAAGAGGTTGTACTCTCTACCACTCCTCAAATATCTCTGACTTTCAGAAGTCGACTATGCCTTGAGGGAAGTTCACGAAGGAATTTGCAAAAATCATCTGAGGGTGAGATCCTTATCACATAAGTTACTCCATCAGGGATACTATTGGTCAATAATGTACCAAAATGCGATGGATTATGTGAGAGAATGTGATAGGTGTCAGAAAAATACAAACATTCAGAGACGACCAACTTCATATCTCACACCATTGGGCGTCCCTTAGCCATTTGCATAATAGGGGATGGATATACTTGGATCTTTTTACATGGCATCTGGACAACAAAAGTTTTTGTTGGTAGTAGTAGATTATTTCACTAAATGGGTTGAGGCTGAGCCTCTAGCAAAAATCACTAAAGCCAAAGTGCAAGACTTCATTTAGAAGTCAATTATTTGCAAGTTTGGTCTACCTCGAACATTAATCATTGATAATGGGCATCAGTTCGCTGATGCAAAATTTGTTGAGTTCTGTAAAGATCTGAATATATCTCACCACTTCACATCAATAGCTCATCCGCAAGCGAATGGTAAGACAGAAGTAACCAATAGAACTCTACTTTAAGGGATAAAGTCCAGGATCGAAAAAGCAAAAAAAATCTGGGTGGATGAACTTTATCATATGCTCTGAACTTACAGAATCACTCAAAAGTTGTCAACAGGAAAAACCTCTTTTGTATTGGCTTTTGGGACAGAGACAGTCATCCCAGTCGAGCTTGAATGTCCCTAAGCACAAGTTGAAGCTTTTAGTGAGCAGAATAATTCTCAAGACCTCAGGGCAAATCTCGATCTATTTGAAGAAAAGCAAAAGAAGGCTCAAATACGAATGGCAACCTACAAGCAGAAAATAGCCCAATACTACAACTCTAAGGTCAGGAGCAAGACATTTAGAGTAGAAGATCTGGTGCTTTGACAAGCAGATATTTCGCAACCTCAAAATCAAGAAAAGCTTGTCTCAAATTGGGAAGGCCCCTATGAAATCATGAAAATTGTCCGATCGGGGACATACTATTTGAAGGAGCTCGGAGGGTCGGCACTCCCGCGACCTTAGAACACGGAGAACTTGATAATGCATTATCAATAATCTTGTCCTAATAAAACTTTCTTATTTTTGATATCCTTGCTCTTTATTGCAAAGTTATATGATGGTAGGAAATGATTTAACCGAAGTTCATCCTTAAACAAAGTAGAAGACCTCCAATTATTTAAGATAGGAAGAGGGGAGAGGCCCTTTCAATGATCCTTTTATGCCTCCCATGACTTTGTTAGGGACAGGAGGAGCACCTTGCCTTAACAAAGAAAAAGATCAATCCCATTAGGAATAGGAGAAGAACCTCATCCTAACGGAGGATAAGGTAAAAGCCAACCATGCTAAAAATAGGAGAATCTTATCTTGATACCGATGAAGACTTTCGATTATTTAAGATAAGAGGAGAGGAGAGACCCTTTCAATGGCCCTTTTATGCTTCGATGACTTTGTTTAAGATAGGAGGAGGATCTCGTCCTAATAAAGGAAAAGACCAACCTCATCAAGAATAGGAGAAAGACCTCGTCTTGATAGGAGGACAAAATAAAGATCAATTGTATTAGGAATAGGAGAAGAACCTCGTCCTGACATGGATAAAAACCTTCAATTATTTAAGACAGGAGGAGGAAAGAGACCCTTTCAATGGCCCTTTTGTATTCCGATGACTTTATTAGGGATAGAAGAAGGATCTCATCCTAACAAAGAAAAAAGCCAACCCCATAAGGAACAGAAGGAGGATCTCATCTTAATTGGAGGACAAGGTAAAGGCCAACCGTGTCAGGAACAAGAGGAGAAGCTCGTCCTTACATGGATGAAGACCTTCGATTATTTAAAATAGGAGGAGAGAGACCCTTTCAATGGCTCTTTTGTGCCCTGATGACTTTGTTAGAGACAGGAGGAGGACCTCGCCCTAACAAAGAAAAAGGCCAATTCCTTAGGAACAGAAGAAGGATCTCATCATGATAGAAGAAAAAGATAAAAGCCAACCATGTTAGGAATAGAAGGAGAACCTCATCCTGACCTCATACTAACAAAGAAAAAGGCTAATCCTGTCAGAAATAGGAGGAGAATCTCGTCTTAACAGGGGGGCAAGATAAAAGCCAACTGTGTCAGAAACAGGAGGAGAATCTCATCCTGATATGAATGAAGACCTTCGATTATTTAAGACAAAAGGAGGAAAGAGGCCCTTTCAACGATCCTTTTGTGCCCTAATGACTTTGTTAGAGACAGAAGGATGACCTCATCCTAACAAAGAAAAAAGCTAACCCCATCAAGAAAAGAAGGAGAACCTCGTTCTGACAAGAGGACAAGATAAAGGCCAACCATGTCAGGAATAGGAGGAGAATCTCGTCTTGACATGGATGAATATCTTCGATTATTTAAGATAGGAGGAGGGAAGAGATCCTTTGAATGGCTCTTTTTGTGTCCCAATGACTTTGTTAGGGATAGAAAAAGGACCTCATCCTGACAAAGATAAAGGCCACCCCCATCAGGAATAGGAGGAGGACCTTGTTTTGATAAGAGAATAAGATAAAGACCAACCATGTCAAGAATAGGAGGAGAATCTCATCCTGACATGGATGAAGACCTCTAGTAATTTAAGACAGGAGGAGGGGAGAGTCCCTTTCAACGACCTTTGATGCCCCAGAGACCTTGTCAAGAACATGAGGGGAACCTTGTCCTAACGTTGATAAAGACCTATGGTTATCTAAGATAGGAAGAAGGCATTTTTCGACAATCATTTTGTTAAAAGATGAGGTGAAGGAAATGAAAAAATCAACGTCATCAAATCCATACAAGACAAAGAGACAATTGAAGAAAACATAATTCTATTAAAGTTAAAGTTCATTATAAAATAAAGGTCTGCAAGACCATGTATAAAAAAGGTAAAATGGATGAAGTTCTAAGAAGGATCCAATTTTTCAGACCTCGAGTTATTGACCCCTGCCATCGCCAAAGATTGCTTCAAACTAGTAATCTCTTCAAGTTTCTTCCTTCTCAGTAGGCTCTCTACAAATAACTTATCAGCCCATCAAAAATTATCTTTGTACTCCCGCAACCATCTTCTTAGGACCTCTAACTCGGCCTCTGCATCTTTAACAGCTTGTCGCTCATAAGTCAGTTGGATCTTCAGCTGTTGAAGCTCGACCGATTCTTTTGCATATGTCACTGACAGGATCTCCAAAGAATTTCTTAAGGATAGAAGTTCATCTAATTCTCTATTCGAACAATCCTCCACCCTCTCCGCCAATTACCTTTTAAAACCAGCTATCTTCTCATCCGCTTTTCAAAGTTGCTACTGGAGACCGACGATTTCATCACTCCAGCCAAGCTTGTGACTCTTGTATGAAGTTTCGACGACGTGAAGTTGATTTTGAAGTTCTAAGAATCTCTTGGATCAATTCCAATCGGACTCCTCTTGGCTGGTAGACCACACTGAGCTTCCTTCCAATAATCGAATTTTTTTCTTTGCCGCATTGAGTTCAACTTCAAGGTTGCAAGCTTTATCTGTTAAAGTCTAGAACTTCTCACTTGCACACTTCTTGACCTTTTTGAACTCTTCATTTAGGTGGAACTTCTTGGTATTATATTCTTTGAATAGTTGTCTGGATGATTGATGCAAGCTGTTAATTTTAGTGGTGGCATCGGCATAGTTCTTCTTTGATTTCTTAAGCTCATCTTCAATCTTCTCCAACTTTTTCTTAAGATGATGAACCTTCCTCCTTAAGCTCTTTATGTGATCCTTCATGGAAACACCCTAAGGTAGGGGGTCGACTTCGACAGAAGACTGTACTTGGAGCATGAAAACATCATAATATAGATTTCGTAGAAGAAAGAAATTCATTCTCAAAATAAACTTATCTTCATTGATCAAAATATTTTTTTAAGTATAGAAAAGAAAATAAATAAATAAAAAATATAAATTAAGCAGTCTCAAACCTCTGGGGGAGCTGACGAGGAGTCCGACACAGCATCAATCGGCCTTGATTCTTTGGCAGCAGGTTCGGCAAGGGGAGATCGGCCACATCAATGGATGGTTCTACTTCATCTTTAGGAGACCCTCCATACAAGAAATTGAGGTCAAGTTCGAAAAACTTTTCGGCCACCTTGTTCTTACATAGCTCAAAACCTTTGTTAAAGATCTCTTGGCTGAATTTGATGTTTAGGTCTCTCATTTTAAAGGTGACCTTGAACTCCTCTATCGCTTGGGCCATCGCCTTCGAGATCTGCTTAGAAATCTATTCCTTCAGTTCGGCAGTCTTAGCTTCAACCTTTCTCCTCCGCTCTTCTTCCAAGCCTAAAGCGGTCTTCAACTCCATTGATGTTTCTTTTTCCTTACGAAGCACTTCTTGGAGACCCTCAACCTTGAAAGATTTCTCCAAAAAGCGATCAACCTCGTCCCTCTCCTTAATCAAGCGCTCAACCTCAGCTTGATGATCCTCTTAGGCCTTCACCAACTCTGACCTCAAATGGTTCAATGATCTGATGTAGCCAAGCAGTTGGTGACCCATCTATCAAAATAAAATATACACATACATGATGAAGTGGGTTGTGCAGACGAGGAAACATTAAGAAATTTAAAGAGAAAGAAAAAGATGAGGTAATTATTGTGGTATCAACTCGCTCTGATACCAAACTACTAAAATATCAGCTACTCTGATATCACTTGTTAAGGATCTAGTATCAAATTATTATGGTAGAAAGAAGAAAAGAAATAAAATAAGAAAATAATCAAGTACGTGGATCAGTCTAAAGGCTCACCTCAATGGGGCATGCAAAGCTTCACTATGAAAGAGAAAAATAGGTACAAGAGAAGAAAACCTACTCTCAACTCAACATACATAAATCACTCTCAACTAGAAGCTATCCTCATAAAAGCTCTTTCAAAATCTTAAGAAGACCCACAGAAGCTACAAGATGCTCTGCCCTCACAGCCTCCTAGCCGGATACTGTGCACCTATTGCTTCTCTTTCTCGTGGACTGCACGTATTCGATGCTCTACCAAGCTCCTCTCGATGGTTATTCGAGCCTCTCTACATGCCTCTCATAGCACATGTGCCACTTTTTCTGCTCCACAGCACCTTAGTCCATTAAATAGAATGAGAATCCTCTTCTCAGTAGTTCATAGAAGTCTTAACAGGACTCCTCCTAATATGAGTCGAACATATCCTTGATGGAGTCTTGAAATATTTTTCGATCTTCAGATCATGACCACAATCCTTCATGGCTGTTGGATCCTGTGGTCCATGCGCAACTCCCGTAGACTCCTTGGATTAATCATAATCCGAGTCCAAATAGAAAAAAATCTCATCATATTCGATTCGCCTCCATCAAGCTAGCTCAATCAGGGTCGAGCTAGGTTGACTATGGACTCTTGCTATCTATCTGCCTGAGAGAGCCGACTTGGCTATGGTTCAAGTCAGTTCGATCTTAATCCGAGCTGACTCGATCGCGCATCAGAGTCGACCCAACTATTGTACTAAAAATTGATTTTCTTCTTGCTGTGGGTCAAATTCGAGACATCAAATCCTAACAATCTTCACCTCGATTTGATATTCGACCTCCACCTAACTTTGAGAGCTTATGATCCATCTCGCCCCCATGCCGTGGGGCAAGCATGCTGATCATGGATGGGCAAATGTGGGAGTCGAGCCAGGCCGCTCAATCCCACCTCTATCATGGGCTGTATTCACTTTGATCAAAGATCTGCTCGAAAAATTCTCCTATGGCAATAGGAACTTTACTCTGCGACATCGCCTCTCGTCCTTCCAAGTCTTCTATCTCGTATTCGATCCATCTCCACATGGAGCTCCACCTCGCACTAGGCTTCTTCTGGCTTCTGAAACTCCACCTCGCACTGGGCTTCCTATTAGATAGTAATATCCTCTTGTCTTCTTCTTCTTCTCCAATATCATCCTATCGTCGTGCATGACCTTCAGGATTCAATCACCAGCTATCCATCTATAGCCGTTTAAATTCAATCCGCTCAGTAAGATAAGATTCCATCTGAAATTAGATATGTATCGGACCTCCCCCAATCTTCTCACTACACCATCATGTGTCTTCCAATTGACCATTTCGATGCCTCTGATCACACAACTCTATCCATCTGGTAGATAAATAGTGCCATCACTGCTCTTCAGAAAGTCAAACTACTTCTTTCTGCAACAAACATGATATGTGCATGAAAAATCTAAAATCCACTATTGGAAAGAACTAGATATCTTGTCAGATATCTCCAAGACATTATCCTTTGACTCGCTACTGGCCATCGCTATAGTAGCCCTCATTCGATCCATGAGTTATAGGCAATCCTTGATTCGATGCCCCAACTCGTCACACTTGTAGCATCTAATCTTGCTAGGATCCCTCATCTTGGATCTAGATCATCCTTCTTGTGATTCTCTATCGCTCCATCTACTGCCTTCTGTTCCTTCAAAAATTGCCAAAGCTAAGCTGCCACCCTCTAAGCTCAAAACTGGATTCTTCCTCCTAAGAATCTCATTTTGGAGTATCACTGTAGTGATCTCATCCATCTTGATGGTGCTCTTTTCCACTAGAAGTGTAGTCACTAAGGACTCATACGAAGGGGGAGCGACGCTAGCAAGACCAACGTCCTAGTCCTCTTCTCAATTTTTTTATCAACATTGAGGAGGTCGGTGAGGATCTTCTGAAAATTGGATAGATGCTCCCACACGCTCTGGCCTTCATCCATTCATAGCTGGTAGAACTGCCTCCAAAGGAATAGCATGTTAGTGAGCGACTTTGTCATATACAACTCCTTGAGCTTCAACCACAGCACCATCGAAAAAGTCTTGCCAAGTACATGGATCACCACATCATCTACTAGGTATAAGCAAATCATGCTCACCGTCTGCATCTGGATCCACTTCCAATCCGTCATCTCTATGGTGGCTGGTATCTCGTCATACAAGAAAGCATCGATCAATCCATGTTGGATGAGAACATCCTTTATCCTTGCTTGCCATAAGAAGAAATTATCATTCCCATCGAACCTATTGATCTCCATCTTGATTGTGCTTGTCTTCTCCATATTCTTTAATTTCTATCCACTACTACAATCTATGCTTCGGTACTATCTGACTCTAATATCGATTATTATGGTATCAACTCGCTCTGATACCAAACTATTGGGATATTAGCTACTCTAATATCACTTATTAAGGATCTAGTAATAAATTATTATGGTAGAAAGAAGAAAGAAATAAAATAAGAAAATAATTAAGTATGTGTATCAGTCTAAAGGCTCACCTCCATGGGATATGCAAAGCTTCACTATGAAAGAGAAAAATAAGTACAAGAAAAGAACATCCACTCTCAACACCATACATAAATCTCTCTCAACTAGAAGCTATCCTCACAAAAGCTCTCTCAGAATTTCAAGAAGACCTACAGAAGCTACAAGATACTTTATCCTTATGCCTCCTCATTGGATGCTATACACCTATTGCTTCTCTCTCTCATGGGTTACACGTACTCGATGCTCTGCCAAGCTCCTCTCGATGGATGTCTGAGCCTCTCTGCATGCCTCTCATGCCACATGCACCACCTTTTCTGCTCCACGGCACCTCAGTTCTTTAAATAGGATAAGAATCCTCTTTTCAGTAGTTCACAGGAGTCCTAACAGGACTCGTTCTCCTAATATAAGTCGAACATATCTTTGATGGAGACTTAGAATATTTTCTTACCTTCAGATCATGACCGCAACCCTCCATGGCCGCTGGATTCTATGGTCCACATGCAACTCCCATAGATCCCTTGAATTAATTATAATCTGAGTCTAAATAGAAAAAAATTCCATCGTACTCTATTCGCCTCCATCGAACCGACTCGATCAGGGGTCGAGCTGGCTCAACTGCATCTCATCCAGACTACTGCTATTTGTCTGCCTGAGAAAGCCAACTCGATCTCAATCCGAGCTGGCTCGATCGTATATTAGAGTCGGCCTGACTGCTGTGCTGAAAATTGATTCTTTTTTTGCTGTGGATCAAATTCGAGGCATCAAATCCTAATAGTAATTACCTAAAGAAAGGATCCGAGTGAATTCCAAGCATGTTGATTGAGATCAACATCGATAATTTTATCTACGACTTCGGGTATGGTGAACCTATCGACCAAACCCCTAATGACTTCATGATTATTGAAGGGGTTCTCATCCAATTCTTTATCGGTGCTGTTGGGCCCGTTATGACAGACCTTCCACTGGAACTTTCTTAGGGCTCTTTTGGTCTTCTTCTTCTCTGCCTCCTTCTCCCCTCCGGTAGAAAGCTCTGAGACTCGAACCTCGGTAGGAGGGCTAGATGGTATCAAAGGCCCAGTGGCTTCGATAATGGCACTGAGCTCGACAGCAGAAGGAGCTTCAACTTCGAGGGCAACTTCAAAGGAATTCATGGTGCTAACGGGAGCCACAGAACTCAGAACATCAACTCTTACCTTTTTCGAGCTCTCATCCGATGCCTTTCCTTTTCTCTTGTGGGCCAGGAGCCCCCTTGTGAGCATTTCGACCTCTTGGACGTCCATTTCTACAGTAAAGGAAAGAAAAGTATGATCAGGGAGAAGAAAGAAGAAGAAAGGGGTAACCCACAAACCTCAACCATATACTTGCTGGATTCAGAGGGCCGAGACCGAGGTTGAACAAAGTTTATTTTTTTATTAACTCGGACACAAGAGGAGATCGAAAATCTTTAATTTTACTAACCGACTCACGATCCTCTTTTTCTAACCCTGGGGCTCGATGGACTGAATCCCTCAGATTTTTCTAAGGTGGAAGTCCTAAGTGTAAGGTCGGACAAGAAACAAAGATAAACTTCTCTTTTCAATTATAGATAGAGGAGGAGGCACCCTTGAACAACCCCTTCTTACCAGACTGGGATGAAACATATCACCAGTCCTTCATAGTAAGATGATGCTTGAAAGTAAAGTAAGTTCGAAAAAGTAAAATGGTGGGCTGAACTTCAGTGAATATATAGAGAGCAAGAAACCTTATTATAAACCTAAAGAAATTCAGCATAATAAAAGCTAAGGAGATATTTAGAAAATGAAAAAGAGTTACAATAAAGATGGAAAGAGGAAGCCTTAGTCCAGCATGAAAGATCTTCAAATACAAACAGAATTGACCTAGAGGAGGGGTGCAAGCCCGATCATTTGGTCCAAGAAGTTCCAGCTCATACTCTACAGGCACTCCATACTAGATCCTAATTAATGACAGATCTTCAACAGTTAAGGAGGAAGGGATGGTTCTCGGTATGAAGTTTGGATGACTTGCTGTCCTAGGTTCAGCTTCCATTCTGATCTCGGGATTTTGTTGATTTGGATTAACCGGGCTTCTAGAACCACTAGACCAAGAAACTTTGGATGATATCTAGATCAGATTAAACCCGATAAAATCTCTAAAAAACTTAGAAAAAAGAGGCGGTGAAAACCCAAAAAAGAAAAAATGGCAAAACCCACCTAGAAAAACCTGAAGAGATTCTAAAGAATATGAGAAAGCTAAAAATTAAAAGAACAAGGATGAGGGACTGACCTAGGTTGATCGAAAAAACTCGAGGAGAGGACCAAAAAGATGAAGGATAGTCAAAAAAAATGCCAACGATCGGAGAAAAAAGCAATGAAAATGGGACTCTCGGAGACGATGGAAAATGAAGGAAGGAGAGAAAGAAGAAGTGCAAATGAAGGTGAGAGGCCACGGAAGGAGTGGTTTAAATAAAAGGATAGAACTAGAGAAAGTTATGATTGCAAGAATTCTTCAGCTAATCCTAACCCACCATGCATCCCACTCACACCCACCGCCTGACGAAGCAATAATTGTGTCGTACATAGAGCTCTGCATCAGATGAGTTTTCGAGAAAATTTATCCCTTCAGATCATCCAACATTAAACTTCAGTGCCAATTTGAAAGAAGATAAAAGATTTCATTCTCTAAGAGTGAGAAGCTGGCAAAAAACTTCGACTGCAGCAACTTTTATGTACTTTCTTCATTCAAAATTTGAACTCGAAAGTTGGAAGACAAGTATTAGGAGAAAAAATAACCCCCATCGAAGTCTTTGGCCAAAGCTCTTAGCCGCCGACCTTCCTTCCGTTGGAATTCATCGATCCCCTCAATTACAAGTTGATGCTACAGAACCTCTTGAAAGTATATGGAAGTCTGGTGATACGATCCCGAATAGTGAAAGAGAACTGTTATTATACTAACCTCATCTTTTGACTAAAAATAAATAACAGACTTGGGGCTTGGCCGCACTCCTTCTGGACGAACTCCTCCAGTCACACTCCTTCCGGACGAACTCCTCCAGTTGTGCTTCTTTCGGACGAACTCCTCCAGTGGTACCGAAGTCTCTGACTTATGTCCGAACTTCAACAAAGGGATCTCCATCACCTACAAGTCGTGATAAACGATAGCTCATCCTCTATAATAAACTCCATGTGGCCTAAACGGTCCACTATCAAATGGTTATGACTGTTACCATCAGTTTGTTACATGCTCTATCTATAAAAGGGATCCTTCAGATACATTTTTTTCTAAGCTCTTTTCTCCTTCCTGTTACTCTGCTTCTGTATTTCCTAAGCACTCTATTCTAGTTGGTCGGAGAACTAACTTGAGCGTTGGAGGATCCTGCTGGAGCTGCCCACCTCCGATTTGGACTTTATTTTGTAGGTTCCATCGGTGACCTTACCTTTCCAACTCCAACTACCTCCGATGTCCTCATAGATTTTCACACCAATAAATAATAACTTGGATCAAATTAAAACTAGAAGTCCTAGTGTGACTAGAACTTCTCCACCTTGCCCCAACTAACTCCCCATGCCCTTCACCCTTATTTTTGCATGAAATCATTCATGCCCAGAGAAGCCTACGTGTGCCCCCTTATGCCTCTTTCTTTCTTACATGGTATTTGGATGTGGATCAAGTCAAAATAAGATGCTTGTTTTGATATCAAACTCTATTTGATAGAGTTTGTTGCAACCAAAATACTTACCCATGTATAGCGCCAAATTTTCTTATTTTTCTCTAATTTTTTTGATGAAGAATGGGAACTTTTGTGCACCATTCTCAGCTTCTCCATGCCACAAAATAAGGAGGGGGCACCCAAGAGTTGGGTGCCCCAATCCTTGCTCAATTTGAACATGTCTTTCTAGGTATTTAATCTAGACAAGAACTCTATCATAACTCTCTATTTAAAAGAAGTTAGAGCATGAGATTTCTACAGCAATTAAACTTGGGAGAGAGGGCTTAGGCATGAGAGTCTTGGGTGCAAAAGGGGTTTGGGCGTGGTGTGTTGTTGAGACACAAACTATTGTGTCCTGGTGAGAGAAAAAGGAAGGAGAAGAAAGGGTTCTTCTCTAAGGTTTTTAGTTCTCTTCTTCCTCTATTTTTATGAGATTTTAGAAGAATATTTTTTCTCCCAAATCCTCACATCTTTTTTTATTATTGAAAGATTCAAATTTTGAAGAAGAAGATTTGCGATAAATTATAGAAGAAAGATCAGCACAGTACTAACATACTATGCTGATTTTCAGTTGCTGAACTTCAGATGAACGATTGAGGTTTTGTATGAATTTTTTATAGAGGATGGATGTATATGCAGCTCAAAGCGATGATCTCAGCCTCATATTAGCAAGTGGAGTTTCCAACTTGTGAAAAGGTAAAAGGGATTTGATCTCTTTCTTCCACTAAATTAGATCTAATCTTAGTTTAATGTTGATATGATCAACATCATTATCTTTACTTAATATTTAATTTTAGATTTATTTGCATGCATTGATCATGTTATTAGATCCAAGATCTAGAATTAATTTTTATATTTTAATAAATTAATATAATTAATTTATTACTTTCGTTGATCTATTTTGAAAAAATTTTAAAATACCTACATGAAATCCTAGATTTTTCCTTCATTTCTCTACCTTGGGCTAGGCTCGAGCTAAGCAAGATTTTGGGCTGGCCTGAATGGATTTGGATAGGGCTTAGACCTGGGCTGGGTTAGGCTCGGGATTGGTTTTTTATAAAATAATCAGGCCTAAGCCCGACCCAAAGTTTGAAAATCGAGCCTGGCTCAAGTAGAGGTAGGGCCCGGCCTAGTTCCAACCCTATTTAGGACAAATAAGAGAAAGTGAGAGTGAGATAAAAATAATAGAAGATGATAAATTATAAATAAATAAAATACAAAATTAGAAGAAGATTTTAAAAATTATTATCCTAGACCCACTTTTCCAAATATACTTTTTGAAGAAAAATCTCAATTTAGACAAGCATAATATTCTGAAAATTCCATCTATGAATGAAATATAGATGGAATGATAGAATATCATATTTTTAACCACCTTCAAGAAATGACCATGGTTGGTACAACCTATAAGACATAACAAAATGCTTAAAATCATGCAATAACCCAAACCCTAGTTGTCAATTTTATTGGACAACTGAAAGGATGGTGGAATCATTATTTAGATGATCCTGATAGAGAGCACATCCTTACTGCATTCAAACAAACTGCAGAAGGAACAAGTATAAAAAGGGAAGATGATCAAAAGATCCAAGATGCTGTGGCAATCCTAATCTTTTCCATAGCCAAACACTTTCTAGTTGATCCTTCAAAACTGAGAGATAGAACATCTGAAATAGTAGCCAACCTAAGGTACAAAAAATTATGAGATTTTAGATGATATAAGGATGTTTTTCTCACTAAAGTCATGACTAAGAATGACTGCAACCAAACCTTCTGGAAGAAAAAATTCATTGTAGGACTCCCAATAGTTTTTGCTGAAAAACTAAGAATAAAACTTAGAGATTTGAATAATGGAAAAATGCCTAATGATAAACTTACTTACGGAGATCTAATCAATACTATCAATAATGAAGGATTACTGCTTTACAATTACCTTAAATTAAAATAATAAATTAAAAAAGAATAGATAAAAAAAAGAAAAGAATTAGGTTCTTTTTTAAACAATTTGGATATGATCCTCTACAAAAATCCTCAAAAAATAAGACAATAATCAAAAAGAAATCTTGTAAAGATTGTCTAAAGAAGAGAAAATCTTCATTCAACCGATCCTATGAAAAGAAAAGATTTATAGAGAAGAAAAAAATGAGTCCAAGGGGGAAAACACAAGGTTCCAATCTGCTATAAATATGGAAGACCGACCTATTGTATAAACAACTATAAAGTAAAAACAAGAATAAATGAAATAGAATTAGATGAATTAAACCTTAAAGAATCACTTAAGATCCGGTTAGAAAATATATTGCTCAACTTTCAAATTGAAAAAGTGTAACATCCAGATCCAACAAGCAATAATTTAAGAAGCTAGCATTTATGTGTAGCATGTTTTAAGTGTTTGGCACAATATTTTATTTATAGCATATCTGAGCATCTAAGTATAAATTTGATAATAGTGGTATTAAAGTCAAATTTTGATAGTTGATAAGCATGAAATGAGTAATATTTTAAAGGATATTTAAAGAAATATTGATATGTGCAGCAAGTCGATAGCAAGCACTTGTGATCAAAAATAAAATTTCTAAAATCCAGAGGATTCGAGTTGATCCAACTTAAAATCGAGTTGATTCGAGTCTTAAGTTGTAAAAATTAGTATTCTATTTTTCTAAAAAAGTCAGCTCGATTTGAGTTCGAGCTGATCCGATTGACATTCGAGCTGACCCAATTTAGGATCGAGCTAGCTCGATTAGTGGGAAATAGTAAAGTGGTACTCGCTGTGAAACTTTAAAAGTTTGGTTTTTAAATAAATTTTTGGAAAGTAACTTAATAGGTGGTTTTCCTGGATTATGCCACTTAGCTAGAAGAGAGAGGGAGATGTGTGTTGGCTTTCTAAAGGAGTGACACTTAGCAAATCTTTTCTAATTTATTCATTTCAAAAGCATAAGGCCACTGGTTTCTTTTATTTGTTGTTTTGAGTTCCTAAACAAAATAGAGAGGTTAAGAAAGAGAAAAGGGTTAGAGAAGGGCCCGTTTTTAGTGAAAAATCAGGGAGAAGTGATTGATAAGAGAGAATTGAATGATAATTGGATAGAAGAAGGAAAGAAGGTTGCTCGAATTAAGAAAGTAAAGGATTCGTTTTGCAGGCAGTAGTGTTTTACTCAATTGAGGTGAGATTCTTCAGCTTTAGACTCGGTTAAATTAATCTTTCAAGTATTATGGTTAGATAGAATGTTGTAGTAAAGCAAGTTAGGCAATTTAAACTAAATTGATAGAAAAATATTACTATCTTGCTGAAATTGTTTGAACAAGTTAGCTATGAATTCAGATGTGGTTAGCTGAATCTGAAACCATATGTAAGAATAAAAACATAGTTAAATGTTTGGAAATCTCTGAGTTATGATGAAGTTTAATTAAACCTAAGCTAAAGCAAGCAAGATAGAATAAAGATAAGAGTTAGAAAGGTTTGAGAAATCAGCCTATAAGCAAAGTATGCATAATTCTAGATGTGAATTATGTGAAATTATGTTAATCAATGTATATTAATGTGATAGAAAAGGAAAAGAGGATTCAAAAGTACTTTGGGGTAAGCCAAACAGCAAGATAGTTCAATTTCCAAATAAGATGAGTGAATTCCATCTATCTAATATATTTTTAATATACTTTGCTATGTAGAAAAATTATTTGAAAAGAAAAATAGTCTCTTGATACTTTGCAGCTTATGTTGTGTATTTCATAAGTAAATAAATATACTCAAGGTCTAAATAGCATGGTGTTAGTAAGTTAAAGGTATTTCAAGGATTTTCTTATATGGTTCACTTTCTTACATGATTAACTATTGATTTCTGTGCCGAAAGAGCTTATTAACTTTGATATTATGGTGTCGACTGCTCATATGAGAGTATGTTGAGTATTGTGATGTATTGACTGCTCATATGAGAGTATGTTGTGGGAAAACTGCTCATATGAGAGTGTGTTGAGTATTGTGGTATATCATCTGCTCATATGAAAGTATGTTGTAGAAAGATTACTCATATGAGAGTGTGTTGTATGTAGTATGTTATGGTGTGACTGCTCATAAGGAATTCCTATGAGAGTGTATGGTTTTGAACAAGAGTAAAGCTAACTGTCCATTAGAATGGTTCACCTATGGATCAAGTTGGCCTGATGGTAATAAGGCAGGCTATCCATGGGTTTGGTCCATTCGTGGGAGAGTATTGCCATAATATTGACATTGATGAGAGAAGATAGGTGTATTTAAAAGAATCCCTTATATGATTTATTTGTGTTGGTACACATGTTTGGAAGTAAATTTATAGCAAGTTATGCATGATATTATAAGAATTCTAGTTATCTTGTTTCATACATTGATAGTTGGATATGCACTCACCGGGACTTTAAGTCTCATTATGTGGTTCTATGTTTTCTTCTCTCCGTAAATTGGAGTATCATAGTTCAGCATCAGCATAAGGAGTTTGGTATCAGCAATTTGGGATTGTATATGTTAGCTTGTGAGGAACTTATTTTTGATTGAGTTTATATTATGTATGTTAAGCTATGTATAACTGCTTGTATCCTAACATTAAGTTATATGTGTTAAATATAGCTTGATAATAATATATATTAAATATAGCTTGATAATGATGTAAGATCTGGTGTGGTGCTCCCAAGCCTTGGGGGGGCCACAGAAGAAGTCAGGGTGTTGGCTCCGAAAGACTAAGATGGGTGTGAGTCCTAGGACTGGAATAGGAGTTATCCTAGGTGAAGGCGGCATGTAGTCCTGCACGGATTCGAGGTTCAGGTGTGAGAATCATGAGGAGCTTGGTAGGTGCTCCAAAAATTTGGGACATAAGATAGAGTAAAGGACCAAAATTAGGAGAAGAATCAGCCAAGACAAGGGGCTAACACATAGGCGAGCTGGATCGGACACGCGTCGAGCTGGCTCGGACTAAAGCTGAGCTGACTCGGGGCACAGTTGAGCTGGCTATCTTAGACAGACAAAAGATAGAGTTCAGACGAGACGCAGACGAGCCAGCTCGGCTTTTGAGAGAGCTGACTCAATGGTGGTGTATAGAACATATGAGATTTTCTATTTGATCTAGAATAGTATTTTATTCTAGGAGTCTTAAGGTCTGGTCCAATAAGATCTTAAGATGGCTAACTCATGTATGGATCGGATTTAGATCCAGAAGATGAGAGCATGTGAGATATGGGTATACATAGGCTCGATGAGTGCTTTCATGTATTGGATTAGCCTAGAAAAGTTTTTATTGGATTTATTAGGATTTATGTAGTGTAACAAAAATTCTAGGATATATAAACCCAGGTTTTATAACTTTTACAAGAAGTGGAATCAATATATAGCTTTTCTCCCTAACTCTCTTCTCTCTTTTCTCTCTGGTTCTAACGCCAAGCCCTAGGTGCCATTAATATTTGCTCTTCTTCATATTTTTGGATTAACATCTCAGTTCACGCAAGAGATCAGATCTACGACTATAGTTCTAAGCAGCCATAAGCACCAACACTTGGTATCAAAGCTAGGTGTTGCACTAACATTTGGTATTAGAATCCGATTGAGCATGAAGGAGGAAGAAGATCAAGTTTCAGCAGAGATCAACAATGAGGTTCAGATTTAAGATTTTCTTCGGGCTTCATGAGGAAGAAAGTAATCTAAGAGCTGCTGTCCACCATCCCTAGTCAAGATAATTTTTAGATCTACATGTTGGTTGTTTTTGATTTAGTTTGATCATGGAGAATAGTAGGTTGAAGGTAGGATTTGAGAAGTTTGACGGAAAAAAAAGTTTCACAATGTGGAAGGTTAGGATGGAAGAGCTGCTGATTCAGATAAGGCTAGATTCGGCCTTGGAGGATAGGTTGGAGGAGATAACAGACAAGGAGTGGAAGTTCTTGGAGAAAAGGACGTGTGCCACGATTAGAGCTTATCTGGTAGATGAGGTGCTGTATGGCATGTTGGAGGAGAAGACATCTAAGGGTTTATGGTCGAGGTTATATTAATTATACATGAAAAAGAACATGTGCAACAAGTTAGTGCTGAAGAAGTAACTGTATAGTCTTCGGATGCAGGAGGACGAGGATCTTGCAGGACATATTCAGTGATTCAACCGGATGAGCATGGACTTGCTCAACATTGGGATGGAGTTTAAAGAGGAGGACAAGAGTTTATTACTGCTATATTCACTATCTAGGAGCTTCGATCCATTGGTAACAACGTTGCTATATGGTAAGAAGACACTGGTGTACGAGGAGATCGTACCAGTACTAAAATCCAATGAGCAGCAGAATGGATGATGAAGAGGGAGGTCTTTCAGGAGGATCTCGTGGTTTTAGAGAGGCCAAAAAGATGAAAGAAAAAGGGCAAGCAGAGGGATAGCAAGGGGTCTAAGAAGTGCTTCAAGTGTGGTGAAGCAGGGCACTTTAAGCGAGAATATCCACTTTAAAAAAAGTGCAAGGAAGGAGAAAATTTTGATTTCATCGGTTCAGTCATTCAAAGTGAAGAATCGGATGAGCTCTCGGTGATTTTGAAGGAGCCTGTAGGGTGCAGTGTATCTGAGATAATTTCGGAGGGATCCGTGGAGTGTGGAGGGTTCGAAGGAGCAGAGACTATGTTTGAGGTGCGGCAGCAGACTCAGCAATGTAGCGTTGGATGGTTAGCCTCGAGGAACTCGATTATAGAGTCAACTTCTACGACATCAGAAGGACTTCAGTTTCAAGTGGAGCATCGGACAGAGATGGCTTTATAAGTGGAGAGAATTTTGATATGAGTTCAGAGCAGAGGAGCGCAGGAGGACCAATATCCTAGCACCAATGCTAGAGATGCACAGTTTCAAGTAAAGCAGCACATGCAAAAGAACATGCATAGTTCTGAAGAGACCGTGTCAAGGTATGTAGTAGGTACTGGCATAGGATTACTGTAGAATCTCCAAGAAAGTCCAAGATAAATATTGCGGCTGTCAAGTAAAAGGATGTCTACAACTCTAAGGATAGTGCATAGGTGCAAGCTAATGTCTTTAGTGGTGGAGATGATCATCCTAAAGGCCTCAAAGGAAGCTCAGCAGTTGAAGAAAGATGGCAGTGGCAAGGTGTGCACAAAGAGCTGTTAGACATGCAATGATAGCGGGATCGTGCAGAAGAATATTGCCAGGTGTGCCAAGACTTGGGCGCACCAAGATGGAGGTTATAAGATCTGGAATGGTGCTCCCAAGCCTTGAAGAGGCCATAGGAAGAGTCAGAGTGTTGGCTCCGAAAGACTAGGATGGATGTGAGTCCTAGGACTAGATAAGAATTATTCTAGATGAAGATGATGTGTAGCCCTGAATGGGTTCGAGGTTCAGGTGTGAGGACCTTGAGGGGCTTGGTAGGTGTTCCAGAAACCTAGGATATAAGATGGAGCAAAGGACTAAGACTAGGAGAAAAATCAGCGAAGATAAGGGATTGACACACAGGCGAGCTGGCTCAGATACGCAGTCGAGCCGGCTCGAGCTGAGGTCAAGCCAGCTCAAAGCACAGTCGAGTTGGCTATCTCAGACAGACAAAAGATGGAGTTCGGCAAGACGCAGACGAGTCAGCTTGGCTTTTGAGAGAGCCAGCTTAACAGTAGCGTACAGAACATATCGGATTTTCTATTTGGTCTAAAATAGGATTTTATTCTAGGGATCTTAAGGCCTGATCCAATAAGGTCTTAAGGTGGCTAACTCATGTATGGATTGGATTTAGATCCAAGAGATGAGAGCATGTGAGACATGGGTGTACATGGACTCGATGAGTACTTTCATGTATTGGGTTAGCCTAGAAAAAATTTTCAGCTGGGGTTGGATTTATTAGGATTTAAGTGGTATAACAAAAATCCTAGGATATATAAACCTAGGTTTTGTAACTTTTACAAGGAGTAGAATCAATATACAGCCTTTTTTCCTAACTCTCTTCTCTCTTTTTTCTCTGGTTCCAATGCCAAGCCCTAGGTGCCATCAATCTTTGCTTTTTTTCGTATTTCTAAATTAACACCCAAGTTCGGACAAGAGATTAGATCTACGACTGTGGTTCCGAGCAGTCGTAGGTGCCAACACTTGGTATCAGAGCTAGGTATTGCACTAACAAATAAAACCTTGAGATGACCATGTTAGATGTTAAATACAATGGGATAAATGTTTTAGCCAACTAAAGAGTTAAATTGAAATGCTTGTGTTGTGAATTATAGGATCGATCAGTTTAATTAAAAGCAGGTTATTAGATGATGTTATAGTTTAGTAACTTCCTTCGCCTAGTTTAGGGTTGGGGTGTGGCACATTTGTTCGGATTTAGGGGTGGGGTGTTACATATTTGGTATCAGAGTAAAGATTTAATAATTAATGGAGATGAACAGAGGTTTGTAATCAGTAAAGATAAGAAATGGTTTGTAAGTTAATAAAGATCAGCTATGGTTAGTAGGAATGGACCTAGATCAAAGCTATGGTTGGAATTAGATTTACGACTTTAATCACCAGAGATGTGGGGAAAGGTATCAGAATTTAAGAATATAACTAGTAAGGATGGGGCAATTTGTTGAATTATTAAGGATATACGTGGGCTTATGTATATCATAATCGGTTTACTTGGATTGTTTAGTAAGCAATATAAAGTGGGTTAAGTGGTTTTGGAAATGACCCGATTAATTAATGAGTTAACTCAATTTTTTTTTTTAAGATTCATTTCAGTAGCATTTATTTTTTTAAAAAAAAATTTAAGTTTCAATTTGGAAGGTTTTCTTTTGAGATTTACTTATCAGTGGAGTTATCTTAGAGGTTGATAAATTTGATTATATCAATTTCATCTTGTAGGAAGATGGAGCGAATAAGATTAGGATTTGGTAGAGGGCAATTATCCCTAGGTAGGGGTAGAGGCAGAAGACAGAATATACCAAGATGAGATAATAGAAATGGTCAATCTCATAGAATACCATCTGTGGTTTCATCTTTTGAGCCGAAAGTTGAAGCAAGAGCTTTACAAATGTATGATTATATTCAAGAATTTCCATTAGCATCCGTATCTCAGGTTCAGGCACCTATTCCTGGATTTCAAAAATTAGTGGGTATAATTACTCAAACTGTTATTATTGCGATGAATTCTGCTCTTGGTCTTCAGTCTCGAAACATAGATATGGAAAGAAATTTTGAGAGAGCTAGAAAGTTAGGGGTAGTGAAATTTTCAAGCACTATAGACCCGTTGGAGGGAGAAAACTGGATTCAAAGAATGGAAAGGATATTTGTGTTAATGAGAAGTACTAGTAAACAAAGGGTGAATATTGCTACTTTTTTTTAGAAGGTTGAGCTAGATAATGGTGAAAATTCTATGTGGATAGGCAACCACAAGATTATGTTATTTCTTGGGATGATTTTAGATATAAATTTTTATCAACAATATTACTCAGTAGTATATCAGGATCAGAAGAGAAGAAAGTTTCTTAATTTGACTTAGGGAAGAATGCCAGTAGCTGAGTGTGAAGCTAAATTTGTTGAGTTGTTATACTTTGCTCTAGCTTTTATTATGGATGAAAAGAAAAAATGTCAGTTTTTTCTAGATGGATTGCATCTAGAAATTAAAGTAAAAACAAATATGCATAACTATAGTAGTTTTGCTGAACTAATTATAGGAGCTAGTAGAGCAGAAGAAGTAAAAAAAGAATTCTATGATTGTAGGCAGGAGAAAGGTAAAAGATGTATGTAGGATTTTTCTACAGGTATAAGAGAAAGCCAACTATCAAAGAAAATAAATATTTTTAAGCAGCCCAATTATACTTTCGGAGACCAGTAGAATCGGGTATGGATTCTTTTACTTTCATTAACCTAGAGCAGGAAAGGACTGAGCAGAAGTGGATGTTACAGTCTGTAAGAAGCGGGATATCAAGAAGAGTTAGAGGATGTTATCGATGTGGACAGATGGGTCACCAGAAGGAATTGTCCTAATAAATCCCTAGTTAAAAATCTTCCATCAGCAAGTAAAGTAAGAGCTAGTAGCATTGAACAGGATGTTAGCATATACCAACAAAATCAAATGTTGAAGTAGGAAGGATGATGGAATATGTAAGTTATCCTTAATATAAAATCATGTATTATATCTATAATTGAATAGATGATTTACTTTATTAAGAGTTCAAGGATAAAATAAGAGTTGTATAATTTTTAGCATTCTAATTTTATTGCATGCAAATTTCAAGGATAAAATTTATTTTGAGGGAGAAAATATAACATACAGATCCAGCAAGCAGTAATTTAAAAAACTAGCATTTGTATGTAGCATGTTTCAAGTATTTAGCATAGTATTTTATCTATAGCATGTCTGAGCATCTAAGTATAAATTTGATAATAGTAATATTAAAGTTAAATTTTGATAGTTATTAAGCATAAAATGAGTTATATTTTAAAAGATATTTAAAGAATATTTATATGTGTGGCAAGTTAATAGTAAGCATTTGTGATCAAAAAATAAAATTTCTGAAAACCAGAGGGTTCGAGCTAACCCGACTTAAACTCGAGCTGACCCAAGTCTCAAATTACAAAAATTAGTTTTCTATTTTTTTGAGAGAGCCAGTTTGATTTAAGTTTGAGATAATCCGAGTGACATTCGAGTCAATCTGATTTAGGACCGAGCCAGCTTGATCAGCAAAAAATAGTAAAGCAGTGCTAGTTGTGAGGCTTTAAAAGTTTAATTTTTAAATAATTTTTTGGAAAGTAACTTAATAGGTAGTTTTCATGGATTATGCCACTTGGCTAGAAGAGAGAGGAAGATGTGTGTTGGCTTTCTTGAGGAGTAACACTTAGCAGCACTACTACAAAAAAGAACTATGGCAGCGATTTTTCTAACCGTTGCTACTACGGCCGTCGTCGTAGCTCTATGACAGTAGTTGTTGTAGTAGTTGTTAGAACTGCTGCAATAGATTGACCTATCGCAGTGGTTATGTAACCGCTGCCATAGGATATCTATAGCAGTGATTACATAACCACTGCCATAGGTAATCTATAGTAGCGATTTCTTAACCACTGCCATAGGTCTAGTATAGCGATTAGCACCGAATCTATGGCAGCGGTTGGCACGGATATGGCAGTGGTTATAAAATCACTGTCGTAGATCTTAAATAATTAAAAAAATAAAATTTTTATTTTTTTATATATTTTATCTGATAAATATAGATATATATAACATAAGAAAATATAATAAACATAAAAATTATTCTAAAATACTAAAATTTTATTACTGAATAAAATTTATTATAATATTTTTTAAAAAAAATAAAATACATCAAAAGTCTCCTAAATGTACATCGTCGTCATCGTCGTCGTCGTCATCGGAAGCTAAAGCCGAAGCTAGAGCTGGAGCTGGAATGTGGGCCAACATATCCTCGAAGCCCATGACTCCAAAATGCGCGCTAAGCGTCGACATCATGTCTCTCACGATGCTCTTCAGATAAAATGTGCGCTCTTCAGCCCGATCTGCCCACGTCGCAGCATGATCTGCCCGTGCCAATACCTACTTAAGCTTCTTCCTATTGACGACACCAAAAGTCTGTGAGGAAATGCTTGGCTTGGACCAGTAGCTCATCGGCATGTGTTCGGGCCTGCATCGGATCCTCCCAGAGTGCTCAGGCCCCAAGACCTGAGACAGATGGTCATGGGGCCAAGATGTATCTGGGCCCTCGCTCGCGAGTGCATCTAACTGATCCTATAATTATAAATTAAAATAAAATTTTATAAGAAATATTATAATACTAATCATATATACTAATATATTTAATGCTTACAAAAATACATCCGATCATGACGTTCATCAGCCTGCCCATCTTATCCATACAACTGGATCGAAAAATCTCACTACGGCTGGACATCACTCCATCTCTCATCAGCTATAACAAAGAATAAATTTATCAGAAAGATGATAAAAAATATGAATTTAATTTATCTAGTAAGATTTAGAATTAATTATCTCTCTATGCACACGACTGGTCATAGACTCGCAGCCTAGAGTGTGCGTATACTCCTGGGCTACACAGTTCTTTCGATTCTGACGGAAGGTAGCCTAACAAGTATTCAAATAAATAATAAATTTTTAAAAAATATTTAAATAAAATTTTAAGTATATTAAAAAATTTAAAAATTAAGAATTTTACCTCGAACTCCTGGCTCCTCCAGTGTCTAACCATCCTCTCCCACTGACTTAGAGGACAGTCCTGTATCTAGGAAACAAGCTCTTTCGAAGTGTCTCGTCGGTGCTCGAGTCATTCTCTATGAAGCTTGATCTTGTAATCCCAGTATAACTCTCCGATCTTCTTCAGTCGGACATCTCGAGCCTTCTCGTGATCAGAGAAGTCGTACCTCCTCTACACAAATTTATCAAAAATCAGTTACAAAATTATTCTAATCAAACATATATAGTGTAAACATATAAAATGCATAAATATAACTAAGATGCACGTACTTACCCATATCTGGTCTCTGATGGCAGCATCCATTAAATGCCAGTCTCTGGGCTCTACGGGAATGATGTCCGACCGCCTCACAAGTACTCCAAAAAAGGAATGCATCTTCCGCACGGTCTCCCCTACCAGCATTCCCTCCATATCATACTGCACCATCACCTGATGCTGGCGGTTCCACATGTATGCTATACGTGTGGGACTACGAAATGTCCGACTGGATGATGCATCTATAATGCAAATACATTATGCAAATATATAAGTATACAAATACTATATAAAAAATAAAGTTGTGCTAATATAATAAAAACGTACACTCAGATGCCTGCGACGGTAGAGGCTCAGCTATCGGTGGAGTAGATGCCGATGGTGAAGGTTTTTAAGCAGCCGATGTCGAGATGGATGGAGTATGCTCCGACTGCTCCTTGGATGCAGAACTGCGCGTAACCCACCGAGAGGCAGGGATGAAAGCTAGATGGTATTTCGATGCCATCGTGACCTGCAATGTTAATGAACATTAATCAATATAACATCGTGACACATCAAATTCTATTTGCTCGAAAGTTGAGCTAGCTCCGTACTTGAGACAGTCGGCTTCATGCCTGAGACATCCGACTAGGATCCTCCTCCAATCGGCTCGATTACGGTCCGAGTTGACTCGGCTGCGTATCCGAGCCGACTCGGCTGTGTGCCATTCCCTCGATCACTCCCTCTCTCCCTCTTTCGATCTCTCTCGCTGACGACGACGACGGGGCCGAACCCTTCCCTCTCAGCTTTTTTATCTCTTGATCTCCCACTCTTCCTCTCTTGATCTCCCTCGTCGGCGAGGTCGGACCCCCCTCCCAATGATGGCAGTGAGACCAGACCCCCTCCCTCTCAATGATGGCAGCGAGGTCGGATCCCTCCCTTCCTCTCTTAAGTACAAATCCATCAGGCATTCGGATTTGGATCCGATACTGATAATTAAAATTAGGTCTAGATCTGAATATCCAGGTTCTAATATGAATTCAACCCATTGATAGATCTAGTTCACAGCCATCGACATGGCATGATCCAAGGATACCGCCACAGCACAGCCCAAAAATTATGGCATGTAGATAATTAAAATATTTATAATAAATATTTATAATATTTATTATAAATATTTTATAAATTATTATAAATATATATGATTAATAAATAATACTATAAAATTAAAAAAAAAATTATACCTATGGCTATAGAGAGCGAGTCACACTGAAAGCTCCGAGGTCGCCGACGATGATGCTAGAGGAAGACGACGACACTAGAGGTAACCTACGAAACAAAAGCAAGATAGTGAGATAGATAAGAGAGAAAAAGAAGAAAAGAGAGAGAGTAAGGACGGTCGGAGATGGGGGGCCAGGAGGAGGGGGGCAAAGTGATGAGGAGGCCGAAGGAGGCTTCGCACTCGATCAGGGGAGGGTTAGAATGGTGGTAGTGGTGGAGGTTGGGATTTCGTGGAGGTCGAAGGAGATCAGATGGGGGTTCGCCGGAGGAAGGGTTCGCTGGGATCGAGGGAGGGTCGGATGGAGAGATAGGGGGTGGGGTTTTCGCGGGGGGCTGAGCGAGGGTGGAGGGGGTTCGCCGGAGGGAGGATTTCAATGGAGGGCGAGGGGAGGGTCGGATGGAGGTTCGTCGGAGGGGGTTTCGTTGGGGGCCTAGGAAGGATTGGATGGAGGGATAGGGGGTGCCGGGTGGCGGGGAGGGGCGGCCAGGGATGGAGGGCTGGAGAGGGAGGAGGAAGGAGGGACGGCATCGATCGAGGGGGAAGGATGCGTCGGTCGAGGGGGAGGAGGGGCGATCGAGGGGATGAGGGGCGACGCCGGCCAGCGGGAGGAGCCTCACCGACGACGAAGAGAAGGGGAAGAGAGAGAGATTGAGCGCGCATGGAAGAAAAAAAAATTTAAAAATTTTTAACCTAATTTATGGTAGCGGTTATCGAACCGTTGTCATAAATCTATGGCAGCGGTTATCGAACCGCTGCCATAGATCTATAGCAGCGATTTTTGATAACCACTGCCATAGGTGAGAAATAATTTTTTTTTTATTTTTTTTAAAAATATTATATAATTTTAAAATTTAATGCCCATCTTTATCATTCATTATCTAAATAATTATCATTAGAGTATCATCGCAAAAGATCACTCGATCCAATGGCCCTAGCTTCATCGATCAAAAAAATTTGATTTCAACGATCACGATCGACGATGCGATGATCTGATAGATGGAGACCTTCGATAAATTCAAAAATCTATAATAATAATTTTGATGATGTTTGTAGTATACTATCAAAGTTTCACTTCAATCGAATATTGTTATCATGATCAATTTAGTATGAAATGATTTCGACCGTTAAATTAGAAACCAGTGATCAAAGGATTAAATAACGAACGATTATGAGATAATTTTTTAGTTAAATGATCTTTGTTATAATTTTTAATATTTTATATAATGATGATAGTAAAATTTAAATCATTTTTGTATAAACTATTCATGTTAAGCAGATATTACAAAAGCACGAGCATAACAACCAGTGAGTTTCAGAATGATCATTAGGAGACGTATAGTTTTAGATCGTTCTTCATCTCATGAGTTGAATTTTATAATCACCACCATAAAAAATGATTAAAGTAGTAGTCAAGATCATTTTTTAAAAAAATTATCTCATAATTGGACACCGTTTGGTCCTTTGATCAATCATTTATCATTTAACGGTCGAAACTAACCTATACTAAATTGACCAAGATAATGATATTCGATTGAAGTAAAACTTTTATAGTATGCTACAAACATCATCGAGATCATCATTATAGATTTTTGGATCCATCGAAGGTCTTCATCTATCAGATCATCGCATCATCATTCGTGGTCGTCGAAATCAAATTTTTCTGATCGACAAAGCTAGGGCCATCAGATCGAGGTGAACTTTTGCGACGATACTCTAATGATAATTATTTAGATAATGAACGGTAAAGATGAGCATTAAATTTTAAAATTATATAATATTTTAAAAAAAATATATGACAGCGGTTACAATTAACCGCTGCCATAAATCAGATTATAGCAGCGGTTCCTCCTAACCGCTGCTATAGGTCCGACTTATGGCAGCGATTATAATAAACCGCTGCTATAGGTCGACCTATGATAGTGACTTTTTGTAACCGCTGCTGTAGGTCCGACCTACAACGGTGGTTTTCTGTAACCGCTGCTATAAATTGGACCTACGACAGCGGTTACAAAAATCGCTGCATTAAATTTTAAAATTATATAATATTTAAAAATATATATATATATGGTAGCGATTATAATTAACCGCTGTTATAAATCAGATTATAGCAGTGGTTCCTCCTAACCGCTGCTATAGATCTGACTTATGGCAGTGGTTACAATGAACCGCTGCTATAGGTCGACCTATGGCAGTAATTTTCTGTAACCGCTGCTATAGGTCCGACCTACGGCAATAATTTTCAGTAACCACTGCTTTATGTCGGATCTATGACAGCGGTTATAAAAATCGTTGCTATAAGTCCGACCTATAGTAGCAGTTAATGAAAACCACTGCTGTAGGTGCTATGGCAGCGGTTTCAAAAATCACTTTCATAGTAAGTGATGCCATAGGCCATTTTTGTAGTAGTGCAAATCTTTTCTAGTTTATTCATTTTAAAAGCATAAGGCCACTGGTTCCTTTTATTTGTTGTTCTAAGTTCCTAAACAAAATAGAAAGGTTAGGGAAGAGAAAAGGGTTAGAAAAGGTCCTATTTTCAATGAAAAATTAGGAAGAAGTGGTTCATAAGAGAGAATTGAGCGATAATTAAGTAGAAGAAAGAAAGAAGGTTGCTGGAATTAAAAAAGTAAAGGATTTGTTTTGCAAGTGGCAGTATTTTACTTAATTGAGGTAAGATTCTTCAACTTTGGACTAGGTTAAATTAATCTTTCAAGTATTATGGTTAGATGGAATGTTGTAGTAAAGCAAGTTAGGCAATTTAAACTAAATTAGTAGAAAAGTTATGTTGCTATCTTGCTGAAACTATTTGAACAAGTTAGCTATAAATTCATATGTGGTTAGCTGAATCTGAAACCATATGTAAAAATAAAAATATAGTTAAATGTTTGTAAATCTTTGAGTTATGATGAAGTTTAATTAAACCTAAGCTAAAGCAAATAAGATAGAATAAAGATAAGAGCTAGAAAGATTTGAAAAATCAGCCTATAAGCAAAGTATGCATAATTCTATATGTGAATTATGTAAAACTATATTAACCAATGTATATTAATGTGATAAGAAAGGAAAAGAGGATTTAAAAGTACTTTAGGATAAGCAATAGGATGTCATAATTTTGACCTACGACGTTATACTTTTGACCTAAGATATCATAAGAAAGTCATAATCAAATTCTGAGAGACTTTTTGTTTATAATATTAACATATAATGTCATTATTTTGACACGGGATGTCATAATATTTTCAAAACTATTTTTAGAAGGCCTTTAACCAATAGGATGTCATAATTTTGACCTACGATGTTATAATTTTGATATAGAATATTATAAAAATATCTTAATTGATACCTACGAGATGTTTTATTCATAATACTATCAAAACTATCAAAACTATCTTCAGGAGGCCTTTAACCAACACGATGTCATAATTTTAATCTATGATGTTATAATTTTGATTTAGAATATCATGAAAACATCAAAATCGACACGTTGATGGTGTTTTTATCATAATATTAAAGTATAATGTCATAATTTTAAAATATAATGTCATAGTCTTATAAAAACAATCTTTGAAAGGCTTTTTATCAATAGAATGTCATAATTCTGACCTACGATATCATAATTTTAATCTATACTATCATAAAATATGATAAAATCATTTTTTGGTAGGTATTTTTGTCATAATATTAACATATCAGATCATAATTTTGATATAGAATGTTCTAATATTGTTAAAACTATTTTTGAAAGATCTTTTACCAATATGATGTCATGATTCTGACTTACAATGTCATAATTTTAATCTATAATATCATAAAATATGATAAAATCATCTTCTGATAGATATTTTTGTCATAATATTAACATATCATGTCATAATTTTGATATAGAATATCCTAATATTATCAAAACTATCTTCGAAAAGTCTTTTACTAACATGATGTCATAATTTTGATCTACGATGTCATAATTTTGATCAATAATATCATAAAATATGATAAAATCATCTTCTGATAGGTATTTTTGTCATCATATTAATATATTATGCCATAATTTTGATACAGAATGTCATAATATTGTTAAAACTATTTTTGAAAATTTTTTTACCAACATGATGTCATAATTTTGACCTACAATATTATAATTTTGATCTATTATGTCATAATTTTGACCTAGGATGTCATAAAAATGTCAGAACCCAATCCTGTGCTAAAAATTATGACATCCTAGTCAAACATGATATCATAATTTTGACATAGAATGTTATAATAATGTCAAAAACTATATTTAAAAAAGTATTTTGACTATATGATGTTATAATTTTAACATAAAATGTCATAATTTTGAACAACTATAGTAATAATGTCTATAACTTTTATTCGAAAGAATTTTGCATATAGAAAGTTATAATTTTTATTTTACAATATCATAATTTTGATCATTAATGTTATAATTCTACATTCGAAGATATTTTATTTCCACAATGTCATAATTTGAATCGTTAATATCATAATTTTAATCATTATTATCATAATTTTGATACGGGATGTCATAATTTTGCGTTTGTGAATATTTTTCTTCTTGGATATTATAATTTTGACTCTTAGTGTCATAATTTTGACATAGGATATCATAATTTTATGTTTCATGATGTTTCTATTTCAGGATGTCATAATTTTGATCCTTAATGTCATAATTTGGACACAGAATATCATAATTCTACATTCATGGATGTTTCTATTTCAGAATGTCATAATTTTGTCAGTATTATGATATTATAGGTCAAAATTATGACATTCTAAAATAAAAACAATCTTATATCAAAATTATGACATTAAGGATCAAAATTATGACATCTCGGAACAGAAACATCAAGAAATGCAGAAACATCTCTGATGTCATAATTTTGGGAGGTATTTTAACAACTAGATATCATAATTTTGACCTATAATCTCATAATATCATGCCATATTTTTGATTTTGTATGTCATTATGACATGTCAAAAACTATTCTGGATAGAAATCATGACATCAAGACTTACTATATGACTTTCGGTAGGATTTTATATGACATTAACTTTTAAAACTAAAAAAATAAGTTCCGTTTGAATTTGCCTAATGCATTAATTTCGTTAAACTACCAAAAAAAACTATTGTATTAAAAGAATTACAAAAAAAAGTTATAATAAAGAATCGACAAATGATATTTTACTTTCTGATGGAATATGTTGGTTGGATGGGATAATAAAGAATCAATAATCTCGGACATGCAATGATTTCTATAGATTAAATTTTGGACATTCAGATGCTCAGAAAATGAAAGAAAAAAATTAAATATAGCATTCGATGCTTAGAAAATAGAAGAAGAGAGAGAAATATAGTCCCATAATATCTAATTAGATTATAAATATTAAAAATATTTTATTTTTTAAAAAAATAATTTTATCATGTAAAATTTTAAAAAAATATTATTATATATATTAATTTTATTTCCGTCTCCGTTTTCTTTGGATACAAAAAGATAACCGTCATATGAGGGGAAGAAATGATATATTTTATGTCTGAATTTTTATACCGTATACGGTGTAGAGTGAATAACCTAAAGTGTAAAAGTACCCGTGGCCCTTAAAATCCCTTCATACCGCGGCCTAAACTCCGCTTTCGTTTTACGTCCCGCCCAAGCTCAAGGGTTTGAGTGGCCGCCCGCTCCACTCACCCTCGTAGCCGTCCATCATCGCGCCGCTCTCATCCATTTTTCTGTTCAACACCCCCCTCTCTTTCTCTCCCTCTCCTTCTCCCTCTCCTAAACCCTACGTCTCTCTTTAGCTTTCTCTATTCGAAGAACTCCAGAGCCGGCGAGAGAAACCCTAGTCAAGAATCAAGATGAGCTACGCCGCCTTTAAGATGATGCACTGGGCCACCGGAATCGAGAACTGCGCCGCCGGATTCATCACCTACTCGCCGGTGGACTTCGCCGCCCAGATGCCCCCCATCCAAGCCGACGATCTAGAGTCCGAATGGTCTCCCAAGAGACGGATCGGTCCCATCCCCAATCTCGTCGTGACGGCCGGAAATGTGCTGGAGATTTACCTTGTCAGGATCCAAGAAGACGATGGCAGACCTGCCGCCCGACCCGGAGGCGAGCAGCGTGGTGTGGGCATCACGGATGGGCTCAGCGGTGCCCGCCTCGAACTCGTTTGCCATTACCGGTGCGCCATCCACGGACTTTTTTCTCATTTCGACCTTATTTTGTTGTGAATCGAAAAACTTGAGGTTGTTAAGAAATCAGCTGCCAAGGACATCATTTTGCTAAATCTTTTGTGAATTATCTATCGCTTTTTGGTTGCCCTGCTTTTTAAACATGACTAGTTGCTAGATTAGGTGTGGAGAGGAAGAGGTTGAGGAAAAGGAATGGAACCCACATGAACGGAGATTCTGGGAATGATTCCATATGCTCGTTTTTCCTTCTTATTCCTTTTTAGCTGTGCTTTTTATTTTTTATTTTTATTTTTTATGACAATCATCTGGGTGATTGTCTGAAGATGATGGTTGCTAAAAGTAGGTCTAGTTATGAACTTCATTTTGAAATAATAATGGGCTACTATTAACAAATAGGACAATTTTAGTATAGTGAAAGGTAAAATAGAAAGGTTAGCACAATGTTGTATCATGCCTTTTGGACCCTGTCATGTTGTGTGTGGGGCTGGGCAAAGGATTAAGAGGCTATCTATAAGCTAGCAAGCTCATAACGAGAGAAAATGTGAAAACAGAGAGAAATGTAGAAGGTTTTTAAGTGCTTTGAAGGTTCTTATTTTGTGGAAGGACTCTAGCGTCCTTTCTTTCCTCTAAAATTGGCTTATTTGAACATTTACGAGAATATTTGTCAAAACTACGAAGAATGGGTTGAGAATTGAGGTTATTAAAGGAGTTGTGGGAGTTGCATATTGAGATGGTTTGAGCATGTAAGATGAAGATCTCCTTTGATCCTAGATACTTCAATCTTTGTGGAGAAGCTTAAAGCAACATTGTAGGCTGCATGAAGTAGGAATGCTTGGCAAAAGAAGATTTAGAAAGCCGATACAAGTTGTTGGTACAAGGTTTGATGGTTATGTTTATGTGCTTGTTGAACCTATCACATGCCTATTTTGGACAAGAAGAGAGTAGAATTGTGTAGCAATTCACAGCTTCATGTCTATTAGATTCATGCCACCTAGCACAATCATGGATCATTGAAGGTAGTTAGAGTTAAAACATGAAGGTGAAGCGTACCTTGTTTGTGAGGTAAACAAATTTTCAATCAATTAGACATTGATTAGAAATATGAATGGTCATTTCTAGATCTTAGTGCAATGGCTGGCAAGGACATGCTAGTGCCAATGGGATTTTCTATATTTGGTTGGTAGGCATGTGCATGAGAGGTTTAGTTCAACAAGCTTTGGTGGTTATTGTAACACTTTGTAGGTATTTCTTGGTAATCATGATTACATAAAAACTAGTCGAAGACCCGCGTGTTGCATGGGGCGGATAATTACGATCTATAATTATTAAAATTTTTTAATAATAAATATTTATAATAATTTTTTTAGCTTTTTTAAATATTTTATTTATTTATTTATTATATATATTATATTTTTTATTATTCTATAATATAATACTTTATTATATTTTTTTTTCTTCTTCCTTCATGTTCTCATACTTTCTTTGTGCACGTCAGTGCCGCCCCACCCCTTGCCGTGCCACCATGGCTCCCCTTCTCTCTCGACAAACGCTAATTCCGATCGCTCCCCCGCCTCCTCTCTTCTTCTCATACCTTTTTCGCACCCCCTGCCGCCCCACCCCCTGCTGCCCCACTATCGCTTTTCTTCTCTCTCGGCAAACGACGATCCCGATTGCACCCCTTGATGCCCCTGCCGGTACTACCACCCCCGGTGCCACTACTATATTATTATTTTTTTTTTCTTCTTCCTTCCTGTTCTCATTCCTTCTTCGCGCTCGTCAATGCTGCCCCACCCCCTGCCGCCCCACTAGGCTCTCTTTCTCTGTCGACAAATGCTGACTCCGATCGTACCCTCGCTCCCTCTCTTCTTCTCATACCTTCTTTGCGCTCGCTGGTGCCGTCCCACCATCTTGTCGCCCCACCACCACTCTCCTCTCGGCAAACGATGATCCCAATCGCACCCCCGACGCCCCTGCTGGTACCGCCGCCCCTGGCGCCACTACTGCTCCTCCTTTCTCCTCCCTTGCCTCCTGCCTGACCCCCTTTCTACCGCTGCCAACATCTCTTATCCTGGCCATCCCCCCTTCGCTCAGCCCCCTAAGGAAGGGACAGGGTTTCATGGAGTATTGTTAATAATATTTTCTTGCCGCCCCATCATGGCTCTCTTTCTCTCTTGGCAAATGCTGATCTCGATCGCATCCTATCCCCTCTCTTCTTCTTATACGTTTTCCGCACCTATCGTGCCGCCTCACCCCTCCTGCTGCCCCACCACTGCTCTTGTTATCTCTCGGCAAACGCCGATCCTGATCACACCCCCTGGTGCCTCTATCGATACCACCACCTCCAATGCCACTATTGAAGGAAGAGAGAGAAACTCTCTCTCTTCTTTTCTTTTTTTCTTACTTTTTTTCTTTTTCTCTTCTTTTTCTTTTTTCTTCCTATAATTATTATTTTTTCTTCCTCAATTTTCGATCAGCCTTAGCTTTTCTCGGTTCCTTCCCTATCGAATACTCAGAACACCACCATTTCCAATTCTTTGTATCATCCAAAAAACTAACTGAATACTAAAAAAACAATCATAAAAAAAAGTTAAAAAAAATGTTTAGAAAAGATACTATCAAACTCACCTTTCTTTCGGAGGATGGAAGGGTTCGATTCCGCCGCCCACCCCTTTGCTCACCCATGGTGCCCCCACCACCACCCCCTCCAATCAAGAGAGATAAAAATTCGAAGGGAGGGGCAGGGGGAATAGAAAGTGACATACTTCATCATTAGTATCTCGTAAACTTTCGAAGGCTATTAAATGCAGATATTTGGCTTGCAAATTGACGGAGTACCATGCTCTATTTGCGGATAATTTATTAGGTTTGAACTGATCTGATCCGATGGATTGATTTAGATCTTGAAACATATTATTTTTTAAAAAAATAATAAAAATATTTTTAGATAAATAAATTAGTATATTATTATTTTTAAAATTAAAAAATAATATATTTTCTTTTTAAAATAATAATAAATTAGTATTTTAAAAAAAATATTATTATTGTTTTTATAATATTTTATTTTTTAAAAATAATAATTTTTAAAAAATGTTGTTTTTGTGTCTTATCCCTCCCCTACTTTTATTTTTAAAATAATATTTTAAATTAATAATAATAATAAAATAATAATTTTTTTCTTATTTCTTTTTTCCTCCCCTTTTCCAAATATTTTTTTTCTTTTTCCCCTCCCTTCTGTTCCCTTGCTCCTGCTGCCTCTCCCCACCCCCCGCCCCCACCGCATGAGGTCCAAGTCGTGGCCATTCGCGCCGCCCCCACCATGGTGCGGCCCCACCGTCGTCCTATTGTGGTATCAATTCGCTCTGATACCAAACTATTGGGATATCAGCTATTTTGATACCGCTTGTTAAGGATCTAGTACCAAATTATTGTGGCTGGAAGAAGAAAGAAATAAAACAAGAAAATAATCAAGTACGTGAATCAGCCTAACGGCTTGCCTCCACGGGGTATGCAAAGTTTCACTATAAAAGAGAAAAATAGGTATAAGAGGAGAATACCCACTCAACTCACCGTACACAAATCTCTTTCAATTAAAAGCTATCCTCACAAAAGCTCTCTCAGAATTTCAAGAAGACCCACAAAAGTTACAAGATGTTTTGCCCTCACAGCCACCTCGCCGGATGCTATGCACCTGTTGCTTCTCTCTTGCGGGCTGCACGTGCTCGGCGCTCTGCCAAGCTCCTCTTGGCAGCTGCCTGAGCTTCTCTACGTGCCTCTCACGCCACATGCGCCATTTTTTCCGCTCCACAGCACCTCAGCCCTTTAAATAGAATGAGAATTCTCTTCTCAGTAGTTCACAGGAGTCCTAACAGGGTTCGTTCTCCTAATATGAGTTAAACATGTCCTTGATGGAGTCTTAAAATATTTTCCGACCTTCAGATCATGATCGCAATCCTTCATGGCCGCTGGATCCTATGGTCTACGCGCAACTCCCATAGACCTCTTGGATTAATCACAATTCGTATCCAAATAGAAAAAATCCCATCGTGTTCTGTTTGCCTCTGTCGAGCCGACTCGGTCAAGGGTCGAGTTGGCTCAACTGCGTCTTGCCCGGACTCCTACTGTCTGTCTGCCTGAGAGAGCCGGCTTGACTGTGGTCCGAGCCGCCTCGATCTCAATCCGAGCTGGCTCGACTGCGTATTAGAGCCGGCTCGACTGCTGTGCTAAAAACTGATTTTCTTCTTGTTATGGATCGAATTCGAGACGTTAAATCCTAATAATTTCCACTTCGACTCGAGATTCGACCTCTACCTTTGAGAGCTTGTGATCCATCTCGCCTCCATGCCCTGGGACACGCCTGCTGATCATGGATGGGCAAACATGAAAGTCGAGCCAAGTCGCTCGATCCCACCTCTGTCATGGGCTGTGTCCACTTTGACCAAAGACCTGCTTGGGGAATTCTCTTATGGTAATAGGAACTTCACTCTGCGACGTCGCCTCTCGTCCTTTCAAGTCTTCTGTCTCGTGTTCGATTTATCTCCACCTGGAGCTCCACCTTGCATTGGGCTTCCTCTGGCTCTTGAAGCTCCACCTCGCACGGGGCTTCCTACCAGATAGTAATGTCCTCTTGTCTTCTTTCCCTCCAATATCATCTTATCACCGTGCATGATCTTCAGGATTCCATCATCAGCTACCGACTTGTAGCCATTTAAATCCAGTTTGCTTAGTGAGATAAAATTCTGTCTGAAATCGGATATGTATCGGACCTCCCCCAATCTCTTTACTGCACCATCATGTGTCTTCCAACTGACGTTCTGATGTCTTTCATCGCACAGTTCGATCCATCTGGCAGATAAACAGTGCCATCACTGCTCTTCAGGGAGTCAAACTGCTTCTTTCTGCAATAAACATTATATGTGCATGCAGAATCTAAAATTCATTGCTGGAAAGAACTAGATACCTTGTCAGATATCTCCAGGACATTATCCTCTGACTCGCTATTGGCTGTCGTTGCAGTAGCCGTCGTCCGATTCTTGAGTTGTGGGCAATTCTTGACTCGATGCTCCAACTTGTCGCACCTGTAGCATCTAATCTTGCTAGGATCCCTCATCTTGGACCTAGATCATCATCCTCGCGATCCTCTATCGCTCCGTCTACTGCCTCCTGCTCCTCTAGAAACTACCAAAACTGAGCTGCCGCCATTTGAGCTCGAAGCTGGGTTCTCTGTCCTGAGAACCTCGTTTTGGAGTATCGCTGCAGTGACCTCGTCCATCTTGATGGTGCTTTTTTCCACTAGAAGAGCAGTCACCAAGGACTCATATGAAGGGGAGCAACGTTAGCAAGACTAATGCCCTGGTCTTTTTCTCAACTTTTTCACTAACGCTGAGGAGGTCGGTGAGGATCTTCTGGAAGTTGGATAGATGCTCCCGCACGTTCTGGCCTTCGTCCATCTGCAGCTGGTAGAACTGCCTCCAAAGGAATAGCGTGTTGGTGAGTGATTTCGTCATGTACAACTCCTCGAGCTTCAACTATAGCGCCGTCGGGAAAGTCTCGTCAAGTACATGGATCATCACATCATCCGCTAGGTACAAGCGGATTCTGCTCACTGTCTGCATCTGGATTCGCTTCCAATCCTTCACCTCTATGGTGGCTGGCATCTTGTCATACAAGAGAACATCGATCAACCCATGTTGGATGAGGACATTCTTTACTTTTACTTGCTACAAGGAGAAATTGCCTATCCCATCGAACCTGTTGATCTCCACCTTGATTGTGCTTGTCTTCTCCATATTCTTTTATCTCTATCCACTGCTACAATCTGCGCTCCGGTACCATCTGGCTCTGATACCAATTGTTGTGGTATCAACTCGCTTTGATACCAAACTGTTGGGATATCAGTTACTCTGATACCGCTTATTAAGGATCTAGTACCAAATTATTGCGGCAAGAAGAAAGAAATAAAACAAGAAAATAATTAAGTACGTGGATCAGCCATGGGGCATGCAAAGCTTCACTATAAAAGAGAAAAATAGGTACAAGATAAAAACACCCACTCTCAACTCACCGTATACAAATCTCTCTCAACTAGAAGCTACCCTTACAAAAATTTTCTCAGAATCTCAAGGAGACCCACAGAAGCTATAAGATGCTCTACCCTCACAGCCTTATCGCTGGATGTTACGCACCTGTTGCTTCTCTTTCTCGTGGGCTGCACGTACTTGGTGCTCTGCCAAGCTCCTCTCGACGGCTGCCTGAGTCTCTCTACGTGCCTCTCACACCACACGCGTCATCTTTTCTGCTCCACAGCACCTCAGTCCTTTAAATAGGATGAGAATCCTCTTCTCAGCAGTTCACAGGAGTTCTAACAGGGCTCGTTCTCCTAATATGAGTCGAACATGTTCTTGATGGAGTCTTGGAATATTTTTCGATCTTCAGATCATGACCACAACCCTCCATGGCTGCTAGATCCTGTGGTCCACGCGCAACTCCCGTAGACCTCTTGGATTAATCACAATCCGTATCCAAACAGAAAAAATTCCGTCGTATTCTGTTCGCCTCCGTCGAGCCGGCTCGGTCAAGGGTCGAGCTCAACTGCGTCTGGCCTGGACTTCTATTGTCTGTCTGCCTGAGAGAGTCGGCTCGGCTGTGGTTTGAGCCGGCTCGATCTCAATCTGAGCCGGCTCGACTGCGTATCAGAGCTGGCCCTACTGCTATGCTGAAAATTGATTCTCTTTTTGCCGTGGATCGAATTCGAGGCGTCAAATCCTAACACGTCCGTGCCACACCCGCTATCTGCATGGCCACCAAACCTCCTCCCCTCCCCTCCTTCGGCTCCGGCACCCCCAACCCGCCTCCCATCCCCTCCCCCAATCATTCGGTGGCTGTGGGAGAAGTGCGCGGTGGAAGTGAAGGGGGCAGTAGGGCATTGAGCTTGGCAAGACGACGGGAGAGGTCGTCCTCGTCGACCTTTTCCTTCTCCTTGGTAGGGATGGCATGGGCGGTGGGCTAGGGGAAGCCGATGGAAACCTTGAGGCCGTAGTCGTCGGCGACCTGCTGCATAAGGCTGCTGACCTCGGTCTTCGGGGTGGAGAGGGAGGTGGATCCGGCCATGGAGCCCTCCATGAACTCGACCTGGACCTCCATGTTAACGAATTGGTCTATGGTCTCAGATAGAGCGGTGCGAACAGGGATGTTAGATGATGGTTGGGGTATTGTGTTGGGCTTTTTTCCTTTTTTCTTCCATTCTCGGAAGTCCAAATGGATGGGAGGCTTAGTGGTTCCACGTGGCATAACAAAAGTCATGTGAGGAGCTGAGTTGGCAACACCAAGATACTCCTCTGTAGAGTATTATATATATATATATGTATATATATGTATATATATGTATATATATATATACATATATATATATGTATATATACATATATATATATGTATATATATGGATGGGAGGCTTAGTGGTTCCACGTGGCATAACAAAAGTCATGTGAGGAGCTGAGTTGGCAACACCAGGATACTCCTGTGTAGAGTATTATATATATATATATATATATATATATATATATATATATATATATATATTATAATAGGGAGAACATATCCACCAATGAACTTAAATTGTGTGGTCCATGAAGATGATAACCATTTATTGGACATGATCAAAGACCTAAATTTAAGCACAACCATCTTTTAGGCTCAATATCCATTAGAGGATATTTTGTGTAATTTGTTATGGGAATCAACATATGATGATCAAATTTTGAAGGAAAGCAAATTTTGTTCAGGATCAGATCTAGGAACAAAGATTGGGAGGGGGTAAGGTGGGGTTATACTTGACTCCTCAACTGGAAAAAGAAGAAAGAATGGTCAGACTTTTAATCTATTTAAAAGACATGTGCCTATGCATGCGTGCATGATCCATGTGTTTCCGTGCATGTGCATTCTCACATGTCTATTCTTTTTTGTGCATGTGCTACAAGTGTGAATGTCTATGCATGTTGGCATGTAAGAACAAACAAAATCCCATACATATCCTTTTTATGATAGCCTTGGTAGTGCTTTTACATTCTTTTGGTGCAAAACCTTTTCTATGTACAAAAAGATCTTCATTATTTTTTTGGTGGGACAAAAAGATGAGAATTCTTGTTCTAGTTTTTATATATTGGTTAGGTTCAAGTCACACCTAGCATAACTTTTGTACAGTTACACCTTTTTTGATTTGGATGATAGGGTCCTGCATCGATGATTGGAGCCGTTAGATGCCCAACTTTAAAATGACTGCTACTATTGGGTATCGGTTGGCTTTGTATGTGGTGTATGCCAATTTACCCAGTTCTCTACATTCACCATAGCTTGCTCGGCTACAAGATTGGTTGACCTAGGTGTTGCTGGCCTTCGAGTCAACCTATAATAGGTTTTTCTTGGTCATATAAAGTTCCCTATAAGGGGGTCCCGATACTTAGATCGACTTCTTGTTGAAGACATTTCAACCTGGCCGTAGGTTCTAGTGCACAAAAATGCATTTAGTCTCTTCTGAGTCAAATGATTTCTTTGCTTGCTGTTTATCGATGCAAAGGTCGACTAGTGCTCGCACCCACTAGCCGATGGAATCTATGGGAGAATACTGCTTGCATATTTTTTCAAGTGTGGTCTGCCCCATCATAGTGAAAACATTAGGTGAGACATGATCCATCATCCAACAATTTGGATTGGCACATTAGGTGAACAAGAACTATTGTAGTATTGTACCCAGACAAATTTTCTCCCTTACTAGTAGCTGCATCCCTCTTTGAGAATGCACCGTTGCCCTCCTTATATTCTTTGATCTATGATGCATATAACTTATGGTATTATTGTGCAAGATTCACAAATCTAAGATTGTAATATGTGATTGGTATCTAAGTTATGCTTAACATTCCGTAACGCACTTAGGAGCCTCACGTCATTGTCTTTCCCAGGGATTGTATGGATGTATTTCGGGTTGAGGTAGTAAGTAGCTATGGTTTGTGTTTAATTTGATTGAAATTATGGTATTAGTAAGAGTAAGTAATACTGGCTTATCGACTAGATGCAAGTCCTTGCCCATTTGGATATTCCGTCTATTCTGAATGATATTGATATATTTAACAGTATGCTTGGCTCGACGTGTCTAGTCTTTTCCTTGTCTATCATCATCATGGGTAGAAGAAGTCCATTTGTGGATATCCTTCATTGTCAATAGCCTTAAGCGCTTGATGTAGTGGTGTGATGGCCTTGACTACTTCCGCAGTCCATTTCCAAAACTTCTAATTTGTTATTGTTCTCTCTACATGGTGCCCCTCCGCACCATCATAGGTGTTTGGGCTTTGGTTCCACTTCTTATTTAGGAACATGACTTGCAACTTCTCTTCTTTTTGATCAAGTTATCAAGGGCAATGTAGTGTGCGTCGAAGTGGGTAACTGCTGGTCTCAGTATGTCTCCGCTAGTGTACTTCCTCATTAGTGCCAACACTCCTATGCGATTGCATATGAATTTGATGATCACTTGGGCTGTCTTTATTGTCTGCTTCACTCTGCAAAGCTTGCCAGTATCCTGGAAAATTAAATAAATGCAGTGTGCAGCTCATGGGGACCAAAAAATATATGTGGCTTTCTTAGCATCTAGTTCACTAGCCCTCTTGTAGCGTGTACCATTATCACTCACCACTTGTATGATACTATTCTTCTCGATGTTGTCAATAACGTCCTTCATCAAGATGTGGATGTAGTCGCAATTGTGCACTCTGTTCAAAGCATCAATTGACTCATGGAAGATTGCCTTCTTGTCACATAAGGAAGTTAATAATGCTTCACCTACTTGGATCGAATGAACCATCACACATCAATGTCACTTAATATGTGGGCTACCTGTTGTTGTAGGATGCTACCAATGAGAATCATATCTTTTTCCTTCATTCTACTTTTGATTATGACTGAGGTTTTGCCATTTAAACTGAAATTTGATCCTAAAGCACAAGCATTTCACAGCACATATTTTCTCCTTTCTTCTTTCTATTTTTTATCTGATACGTATTTTCATTCTTCAAACTTGTCAAATTTCAAGTCTTAATCAGTTTGCATTCAGTTGATGATGGAGCAATTGTTCCTCTTAATTTTCCAATATGAAAAAAAATGAAAAAAAGAAAATTTGAATATCTTGATTCATTATATACTAGTGTTATTAATTTGATGAGAAAACATATTTTTGTGAGGACATTAGACAATGGAATAAGGAAAAATATCTTTTTATTAGATATTATCAACATAGTTGTCAAAGGTGTGCTTAAGTGAAAGGCAGAGCAAGTTGCCACCTTAGCATCTTGCTTGCCCTAAGATTAGGTGACTTAGGATAAACATGCCTTTTCTATTCCTTGAAACGAAGTCTAGGCTAAAACCCAAGGGTTGCCATACTGGGTGGTATTGTATCGTATTGGCACTAAATCGGTATGCAGTCTTGTACCGTATTGCATACCGACATTGTAATAGGATGGTACTAATATGGGATTTGGTATCGAGATGATGAATCTTGCTAAAACTTCAATCATCTTTTTAATCTAACCATCTTTTATATTAATATGACTAAGATTGTGGGGCTAAAGCGGCCAAAAGAGAGAAAGGGTGATAAAGATCTATCATAGAAAAAGGAAAGAGGTAGGCAAAAGGAGAGGAAGAGCTGGATGTAAAATTATTTGTTTCTTACATTTGATTACTTAGCCCATACTTCATGTGGGTTCTGTATATTATATGGGATAGTGAAGGCACAGACATGAGTTCATATTGTCAACAAAGTCGATTCTCTTTTCTCTCCCTCCTCTCTAGTGCCTTCTATTTTTCCTCTCCTCTCTCCCTTTTCCCCTTTTCTTCTTCCCTTTCTTCATCTAGTCCTCTTTCCTTGTCTGCCAAAATCTGAATTGTATCCTAAAATTAGACAGGAGATCAGGGCACGCCCTTCAGCTTTAATTCTAAAACACTAATAAAGCTCTTCGTAACATCAAGCCTAATCCCTATACCCCAGGAAGGACCCAAAATGCTTCCCTCATTCCTCAATCGACCAAATTATTCACTTTTGCTCTGTTTTCTGTGATAGGACAGCAAGGTAAAATTACATATCCCCAATTTCTCCCTCCACTTAGGCCCAATTATGCTGTTGCAGGCCACGCCTTAGTGATCCTGCATCTCTTCTTCTGCTCTTCTTCTTCCTTTTCTTGCCTCTTCCTCATCCCTTTCCTCCTCTTCATCAGCTGCTGCTGCTATAGCTATAGCTACTACTGCATTTCAACTTACCAGAAGTAGAACAAAAGATGACCTATGTCCTGCTCTTCCTCTTTCTTCTTCCCATTCCTAATTCATTCTTAAATATGTCCAATATTGTGTACTTATTAATATTTATATATTTATTATATTTGTGCCTCATTTCACCAACATACATGCATCATTTTGTGCCTTGTGCCTGGGATCCAAGAGACCTCAGTGCCTTAGTGAGCCTTGAGCCTTCAACAACATGATCATCAATGATATAAGGAATGAAGTCTTATTTAATCATACAGATAGGTGTCGGAATTCCAAACATGAATTTGATAACTGTCAAGATCCGAAAGATGATGAAGAGAATTTGAGCTTTCATAAGTGAATATTTCCAATAAACAAAAAGTTTGAGAATTTCATTTCTAAACAACCAGGCTGTGTTCTAGGAGAAGATTGGTCTCAAAGTACAACCATTCCACTCACCAAAATTTATCTATCCTTCTCTTAAGGCTTAGCAAATCTGTATCTTAGTTAAATTGCATTGTATTGGTATGGGGGAAATTGCTTCTCTTGTTTATATCTATTGAAACAAAGAAAATTGAATTATTTAATTTTTTAATGTCAGTGATGTATGATTGATGCTATAACATATTTGTAGATGTAAAAGATGTCCAACAACACAACAAAGATAAGTACCTCATAAATGAATATCATCAATGAGTTGTGTAAATGACTCCAAAAGTATGAATTTGGTTATAAAATGGAGATCTAATAAAATGATAGAGAAAACTCAAGCTTTCAAAAATAAATGTTTGAGAAGAATGTGGAGAGTTCATTTGGCCTTCCATGAATTTATGAAACCATGTCTACATATTATTTTTCAGTTCTTCTACTTAATATTTGTTTCTTATTTCATTATTTATTATTTTTTTAATCTAATGCAGCTTTACTAAATCAATTTCTTTGTGTTTTTTTGTATTTTCTTTGCTTAATTATTAAGGATGTATACTGCTAGCAATATGTTGATGTGATTGATATGACTTAATATATTGACATGATAGCTGCAGGAAAATAAATCAATTTCATTAGCCTTTTGTTGTTTTATGATGGCACAGATCCATTAGTTATTATTGGTGGTATCATGTTGTTTTATAGCAGCACGGATAGATCCATGTCGATTATAACTGCTAATTCTAAACCACCAAATTATTTAGTAACTTGATTCTATGATGCATGCTTAGATTGCATGGTAATGTGGAATCAATGGCGGTACTGTCTCTTGGAGTTGATGATCGCAGCAAAAGAAGAGATTCGATAGTGTTAGCATTCCAAGATGCAAAACTTACAGTGCTAGAATATGATGATTCAACACATGGGTTGCATGCTAGGTAAGAAAAATGGCTGACAACATTCAGTTTATTTGGGTGAAGAACGAATTTCTTTCTATTGTTACATGTGTAGCATATACCACATTACAGATATATGCATTGTTTTTAATTGTAATTTATACCTTGAATTGATATTCTTGAATAAAGTTTGTCATTTTTGATTTGGCCTGGAACTGTATATAGAGTTTTTCTCTAGTTCACTGATGTTTTCGATTGTCGGGCACAAAATTGCTTTGTAAAATATAAAAATTATTGAAAGTTAAGCATGCTGAAACACATGTAAAGGTCAGAGAGAGTTTACTCTCTGGTTTGGTTCAGCACCCTCCAAGTTAAGTGGTTCAGGATGGTTCCACCGAGTGACAGGCCTAGAACTATCAGGTGCTGGTCAGGACTGAGCTGAACTTAGTGGGCCATGCAGTTCTGCTTTGTTCATATCTGTTCTGCACCTATCTTGAACCAAATAAGGAACCATCTCTGTTCTGCACTGTTTTGGTTCAGTAACCCCTGAATCAAGTGGTTTAGGGTGGTTCCACCAACCTTGGACTTTTGTTAAACTGTGTGGAAGTGTACCATGAAAATTGATGAATGGTCGAGATAGTCATCCAACGAATACTAATCCAATAAGAATTTCTGAAGCCTTTCCCCTATTTAAAATTTGCTTTCACCCCAATCTCACCTAAATAACATGGCACTGCCCAGGTTGACCCAGCTAAACTGACCCAACTTGTATTTAGTTTAAGGTGGGTTTGAATAGGGCTGGGTTAGAGAAATCTTAACTGGCAACAAGGTTGGGTTAGGTGCTAGATTTGTCATCAACCTGATCTAACCTGCATGAGTAGCAGCACTATGGAGGCTAGCTTATGTGGTCAGCCTCCAATGGTTGAACCCTTCACAGCTTGAATTTTTCTTGGAGGAAAAAGGAATCTGTTTACCACATGCACCTCTTGCTGAGAAAAAGGGGAAAAACAAAAGATTCGCAATTTCTTTTGGTTTCGTTTTAGTCTTGGTGTAATTGCTTTGGGTTTTCCATGACTTCTGGAATTCCTGGGTTAGGCAAAGTGGCAACAATGGTTTCAGCTTTTATCATTATATTATGCTTAGTATAGGCCCATGTATGCAGTGCTCTCCTCTTTGAATAAAGCATGTGAGATGCATGCACTATTCTCTAGTTTGTGTGTGTGTGTAAATATATTATAATCAAGGTTTTAACTATCATGGGATAGAGCTGTCTCGGTTTTCTCGTGGAATGGGTACTACCATATATCAACACTTGGGATGGTGGATATCTTGTCACACTCGCTTCATTTCCTGACTTGTCTCGTTCGGACGCTTGAGATACTGCTCTATCCTAACGCTTGGGTTGTTGGGACACCCTACCATCCTACTAATATTTAAAACATTGATTATTATTGAAAATCTGGGAGGTTACCATTCCTCAGTAACTCCACAATATAGGTCTAGAAAAATATTAACGGGTTGCAAAGTGGGGCCCATATCTCATATGGATGGAGCCTTGTCTATCCCATCTAAACCTCTTGCTTATGAATAAATAACAACCTTAAAGATTACAACTATCCAACCATGTGCATTGTCAAGAAAAAACCTTCACAATTATCATAGTTTAGTTATCAATGCTATGTGTTGCCCTCCCTTCCAGTGGTCGCTGAACTGACCCAAACCAGATGGTTTGGACTGTACCAAACCGAATCGACACCAAGGTAGGCAGTTTAGCAATCAGATCAGTTCAGGTTATAAACTCCCCAACCACTCTTGGTTTGATAGTTTGAGGGCCTTCAAGGGCTCTTTTGCTCCCCCCTCTTCAATGCTCTGTTGCCGTCAACTGGTAGGCCTCCCTCCCCTCCCCTCCCCTCTCTCTCTCTCTCTCTCTCTCTCTCTCTCCCCCCCCCCCTTGTCGTACCCTTGTTCTCTCATGCTCTCTCTTCCCCCCCCCTTTGGTGTCGCAACGTTGTTGGCCGGTAAGCCTCCCTCTCTCCCCCATCCTCACTTTTTGTTGGATGCTCTCTCTCCCTCTCCCTCTCCCTCTCCCTCTCCCCTCCTTCGACATTGTGATGCCATTGGATGGTAAGTCTCCCTCTCCCCCTCGCTCTCCTCCCTCCTTCCTCTCTCTCTTCCTTCCACCCTCCTCCCTTCTCCTTGCATTATTTTTTTCTAAGCTTTTTTGGCGGCCCCCCCCCCAAGAGTTTGGTTTTTGGATCATTTGTATTGTACATGCAAGACTCAAGTGTTTATGTACACGCACGTACACACGCATGCACACACACACATATATCATAGATATACATATATACATAACTACATATAAATATACATTAATAAATGTCCACAATGCACACACGCATATATATCATAGATATACATATATACATAACTACATATAAATATCCATTAATAAATGTCCATGCATGTGCACACACACACATATATCATAGATATACATATATACATAACTACATATAAATATACATTAATAAATGTCCACAACGCGCGCACACACATATATGTCATAGATATACATATATACATAACTACATATAAATATACATTAATAAATGTCCACATATATATTTCAAGAATTAAAGTGCCAGGGATAGATTGTGCCATGTAGCACCATGTTGGCACACTTTATTTAAAGAAAAACAAAAAGATCCTACATCTTTTTAGTTTGATATCAAGGTTCAAAGCATGTCACACCATTCTACTCCATATTGATGCTTGCTAGGCATACCATACCATACCCAGTACTAAATCAGTATGTGGTATGAAGTGGGGGGCATACTAAGTGTTGGCACACCAAATTGACCATTGTATCGAGCATATTTATAATTTTATATTATACCAAGATGGTTCTGGTATGGATCAAGTGTCGAGATTCTAAACCTTAGTTTAAAATACTCCCATGTATAGAGATTTTGCCATGTTGCACAATGCTGGCGCACTTTATTTAAAGAAAAACAATAGGGATCTTACCTCCTTTTTGGTTGACATCTAGATTTAAAGTATTCCTGCATGGGTGCATCCAAGGATCACGGACTTGGTACCGCTACCCATGCCGGTAGCCGGCTGGCACAGTACCATACCATACCGTCCTGTATTGTCAATAAAAAAAATAAAAAAAAAAATCTTGTCCAATGGCCGAAAAAAAGAAAAGAAAAATCACCCTGTACCGATACCATATCGCTTCATACCAGTACCGTACCGCCCCACACCGGATCAAACCGTACAGTACTGGCCCATACCATACCGTACCGACCAGTTCGGTCTGATTCAGGCCATTTTCTGAAAAACCAGCCTGAATCATTCCAGTTCTCCATTGGTATGGTACGATACGGGGTGTACCGGCCGGTTCGGGCCTGTACGGAATACCATGGGTACATCTGTCACATACCATTATGGCACATATTATAGTATGCTCTATCAAGGTTCATTGTCTTGGCACTGGATTTCATACAGGTAGGTAATCGATATAGTACGGTTTTAGTACTATACTGAACCATTTTGAAATACCCAAAAAGTAGATTTTTTGTTCCTTGTTTTTGTAGGTTTTAAGCTTCTTTTATTCAGTTTTCAGTGGAGAACAAGCTTTGTGAGTTTATTTTTTATGTTTAGGTATAATACACTTTAATTTTTTTACTATTACATATCAGAAGGTTTTACTAAGTATAATATTGAAAATGTAAAATAATTGTATTAAAAAAATTGAAATACAACATACATGTATTTGTTCATTTCCAAGTGATGTCTCATATATGTTTGGATCATGTTTGTGGTCAGGCCTAGGGACTTGAATCTAGCCTTATGTGGTGCCAATCCTGGATCTTGGTAGCCTATACGGACCAGATTGCCATGTTGATGCTGTTGTTCTGTCTGGTATAATGATGGAAATTGAAAAAAGGATTGAGAGAAGTTTGATCTGTAGTCTGACTGAGGCCCGGGAGGATGATGCCCACTTGAGCATGAAGACTCAGAGGCATGTATCTATATGGGTTATAACCTGGCACAGGAGGGTATGATCCGGTATACAATGATGATCTTGAGTATTGAGAGGACCTTGATAATTGTAGGATTCCCGCTTGATGTATCCTCCGGGTTCCCTCTTGTATGCTATGGTGTCCATCCTTGTCCTATGCTCATGGTCCCTATCTGATGTTGCATACTCAAATCGAAACTCACGAACGAATGCAGTAAGCAAAGAGAACTGCTTGCCATCCCTTGTTGTCCATTGTCTCCACCTTGATCATCGAACCTATTGTCACTGTCATTATTGCTTGTATCATGAGATGACCTGGGCAATCTGTTAGCATTGGAGTCACTATGAACTGGCTCTTTGTACACTCTCTAATATATCAATTTTCATCTTTCCTTTCTTTTGCTTTGCCTGAGTGGATGTCTGAGGCACTGGTTTCTTATCCTTGCTTGATTGACCTCCCTGACTTTCTTGGTTGGTTCAAACAAATAGTCTACCCTGACTGATTCCGTCGCTCTAACTGGGGTGCTGCTGCCTTGGCTGGATTTAGTGTTGTAGTGACCTCTTAACATCTCTTTCTTGAATCTTGGGTAGGAGGTCTTAGACTCTGAACTAGATTGTGACCTTGATTGCCTTCTCCTTAAAGTTTGTGGTGGCTACCATTGCTGGGCATTGACGTGGCATTTGTTGATCCACCTAGTTTTCTGCATTGACCTCAGCTTGCTTGGCTGTGAGACTGGGTGGCTTGGGGTTGATCGTGCCTCATCAAGCATTGGTAGGGCTTGCTGGCCTTTTAGCGGACCATTTATGGGATCCTCCCTTCATATACAAAGTTGTTGTAGAGTGGGTCCTGATAGCTTGGGCTGTCTCCATTGTTTGCTTTACTCTTCGAAGCTTGCCATGGCCCCAGCATCAGACCAATGTAGTGGGCAATATGTAGGGTTCAAAAAATATGTGGCCTTCTTATATTTAGTAGCTCACCAACGATATATTATTTTCCCTGATCAATACCCACCCACACAACATTCTACTCCAATGTTGTCCATAACCTTTTCCATCAAGTTGTGTTGTGCACCCTATTAGAAGCATCAACTAACTTATGCAAGAATGTTTTCTTTGTCATAGTGTGTAAGGAAGTTAATAATGCTTCATTGGTCGGACCAGACCAAACATCTCACATCAATGTCAATCCATATATGAGCCACTTATTCTTGTAGGATGCGATCCAATGTTAATCCTGACACTGTTAAAACCACCCATGATCACCTCCTGAAATGGCTCCATCAATTATTCTATTCCTGTGTATTTGCAAATTATCCATGGTGTTTCATGGCTTAATTAATTTTCTAGTTTAAATTTATTCAAAAGATTCAAAAGTCTTCTGAGATTCCTAAAAAATGTGCCAGTTGCCTTAGAAATTACCTCTGAACTATATTTTTATAATTCTAAATTTTCATAAATTTTCATTGTATTCATTTATCATATTAAATTTAAAAATGCATATATTACATAACTATTTGAAAAATATGATACATGCTCCAAAAAAACATGTCTGAAATATATCTTCTGAGATTTCATGAATTTTTGAATTAATAATAATTTGTTATTACAAATAATATTTAACATATATGAAATCTTGAAAATTAATTTTTTAGTTTTGGATAAGGTAGCCTTTGATAGGAGTGCTACATATTTTTTTCAGCCCATATTAAGAACTAATAGCTTGGTTGATCAAATAGTTGCTTTTAAGATAGGCTTCTATTCGAGATGCGATTAATATGCCAAAAATCAGTTGCATTACTGTCAAACAAAGAAAGCAGATAGCAAGTTAGACCTAGAATATTGTATTAATTTTTGGAATCTAGCATCTTTTTTATTTTTTCAATTGATTTTTCCCAAAAAATATTTTTTAATAAAAATAAAATAAATATAATGTTTTAAAAAAATCATAATATTGCATGGATTTGACTAACATCCATGATATATCATGAAATCATGCTAAAATACAAAATTTTGGCATGATTTTCTAATAATTTTTAATTTCTGTCCATTTAGGTGTTGTACCATCAACAAAAAAAAGAAAATAGAAATGGGAATCTAGCAAAATGTTTTCATGAATATTAGATTTGCCCTCCTTGCTTACCTTTCTGGTCTCTCCGTCTTTTTCTTCTTTCTTATGCTGCTCATGGGTGAAACTGAGCGGAAAAGGGCATGGTGAGCTTTTGTCCCTCAATTATGGAGGTTAGGGGCTAATCACGGCCATACCATGCCCTTACTTGTTTAGCTCAATAACAATCGGCTCGCACCTATTTAAGTCGAGACCACAAATTGTTCCAATCCATGGTTGGTGCCAAATTGCATGATTTAGTGGGTATGGTACTGACCAAATTGTGTGGCTTGGTCAATATGTTAACTTATGTGCTCTATATATGCTCATGCTTTTGCCAATATGGGATGGTACAAAATGGTGCATGTATCAGTGTGTATGTGGTATCAGGTAATGCATGCTGAGTATGGTCATTTTTAAACAAACTTGATGGCTTGCAATATCTCATTGTATTGATTTTGTGAAAATAGTATTTATTGATGCATGTATTACCTTCCAATGCACAGGGTATCATAGCATTAGACCTGTTCATTGGGTGGGTTGGGCTCAGTCCAAGGTGTAACAAAAATTAGTTAGGCCCAGGCCTGACCTGGCCCAACCTTTGAGCCTATTTTCGAGTCCAGAGCCTGGTACTTGGGCTTTGGGCCGAATATCAAGTTTATTTTTTCTAATATAAAAAATGCCTTGAAGGGGAGTGGGAGGATGAAGGAGGGAGGAGGACAGAGGAGGAGGTGGAAGGAGGATGAAGTGGAGGACAACGGAGGAAGGATGAGGCGTTTACCTATTTATTTGTGTGGAGTCAGGCCGTGGCTGGTTTTCAAGGCCTAATCCCAATTTGTGCTGATTGATAGGTGGGCGCATATTTTAGGCCCAGCCCAGCTTGCCAAGCTTAAAATTCAAGCCAGGTTTGTCCGAAAGCATTCAGGCATGAGCAAGCTGGGCATCTAGCCTGTGTGAACACGTCTATATGGCACATATGCATTCATTATCCTGGTATTGAAATGACAATATCTTGTGATGTATATACATGTATATGCATGCTTGGTTGCATTTATGTACATACATTGGTATGAGGAAATATAAAGCATGATCGTCATTCCATACGCATGCACAGAGCGAGAGAGAGAGAGAGAGAGAGAGAGAGAGAGAGAGGCTACGTTAGCTAAGGTATCAATGACTTGGTTTGCTTCTCTCTTCATATACAAGAACATTGAACTACAAATTCTCAGCTATAAAGTGTGATGTCGTCTATGCGTGTCGAGAGAGAGAAGCGACTAGTGGAGGCTAGGTTCGGAAAGATATTAACGACTTGGTTGCCTTTCTCTTCACACATATGTGCATTTGAACTCCAAATTCTCAGCCATAACCCAAATATCTCCCAAGCTTGGGTGATTGCAAGAAGCTGATTGATTAGTGATGTGACAATCATTGCTGAGTTGCCCTTGAATGAATCTTCTTCATCTCTGGTGTTGAGGTAGTGCACAACAATCCCTCCTAAGATCCTCTCAACTCCACATTTAGGGCCCATTCTCTGATGGTAAATATCATGGGAAAGTTGGTCAACTTTCCCATGTTCTTATGTTTCTCTAGATAGGTAAGTTATTTTCCTATGGTGGCATTTACCTATGAAATGGGGGAAGTCTTACCTACCTAGGAGGTGTGTAAGTCATGTTTTTCATTAACCAGGAAAAATAACTACTTTATTTTGTTCCTAAAATACCCCTAACCATATAATGATATATTAATATATTAATATATAATATAATATAATATATTAATATATTAACATTATTTTATAGAATAATATATAATAAATATTATATAATATATTATTACATATAATATTGAATAAAAAATGTATATTTTTTGTATCATATCATATAGTATATAATATATATTATCTATATTATGCTATATATTATTATATATTTTAGTTATAATGTTATGATATCATATAATATATACTCTATGTTATATTATATTATATATAATATGTATTATCTATATTATACTATATTTTATTATATATCATATATAATATGATGTACTATTATATTATACAAGGTTCGCAGACTCGGTATCGCTATCCGTGCTGGTAGATGGTCGGTATGGTATGGTACTGTACTGTACCACCCCGTACCGTCAATAAAAAAATCAAAAAAATTCATTTAATGGCCAAGAAAAAAAAGAAAATCGCCCTGTACTACTACTATACTGTTCCATACCGGTATCGTACCATCCTATACCGGATCAAATCGTCTGGTACTGGCCCATACCTTACTATACCGATCAGTTCGGTCCGGTTCAGACTATTTTCTGAAAAATTGGCCCGAATCGTTTTGGTTTCCTGCCGATACGGTACGGTACGGGGTGTACCGGCCGGTTCGGACTGGTACGGAATACCATGATATTATATATAATAATATTTAAGGTGAATTATATTTCTAGTTCCTAAACTAATGCCCTTTTTATAAAAGATCTCTCAACTACGAAACCTAAAGATTAGTCCCTGTACTATTTGAACCGTTTTAATGTGGTCCTCAAACAGATTTCTAATGACTTTCTCTCACCGAAAGTCCTAGCTGGCAACCTCAGGTGCGTATGCGGTGCTTATGTGGTATTAAAATTTAAAAATACAATTGTCGTGGAAAAAACAACAATGTTGGAAACCTTCCCATTCTTTTTCCCTAGTCCTATTTCCCTTTCTTTTTTGATTACCTTCTAGCCTCTCTTCTTTCTTCCTTCTGGCTGAGTCAAATTATTATCACGAGGGTTGGAATGGGAGGAGAAGACAAAACAGATGCTAGCACAGCAAGAGGCATTGGGAGGAGGCGACGGGAGAGGAGTGGAGGAGAAGAACCGAGCAAAGGGGGATGGGCCAAAGGAGGATGGGGCCATGGAGGGAAGGGGAGCTTTCCTTATTTCATTTCTTTTTCTATTGGGGTTTTAGGGGATGAGAAGAAGAGAGATGGGAGATCTAGAGAGGGGGTCGGTGGGGAGAGTTCAGTGAGATGGTGTGATGAGAGATAAAGAGGAAAGGGTTGCGGAGGGAGAGGAGGATGGGGCCATAGAGGGAAGGGGGGCTTTCCTTCTTTTTCTTCTTTTTTCATTGGGGTTTTGGGGAATAAGAAGAAGAGAGATGGGAGATCTAGGGAGAGGGTGAGTGGGGAGAGTTCAGGGAGATGGAGTGGTGAGAGATAAAGAAGAAGGGTTGGGTGGAAAGGGAGGAGGATGATGGGGCCATGGAGGGAAGGGGGTTTTCCTTCTCTCTTCTTTTTTCGTTAGGATTTTGAGGAATGAGAAGAAAGATGGGAGATGAGAGATTTGGAGAGCGGGTGGGTGGGAGAGTTTAGTGAGATGGAGTAATGAGAGATGAAGAAGAAAGGGTAGAGGTGGTAGGGAGGGCGCCATGGAGAAGGGGGAGGGGTGTGGCTTTTGTTGGCTTGCAATGCCAACTTCTTTGATGGGGGATGGGGAAAGGATCTCGAAAATCAAAGGAAGGGGAAGCAGAAATAGAAGGTTCCACATCATTCGTTTTATCCACGTATTTTTAAATTTTGATCACTTAAACGTTGGTTTCACCATCTATACAAAATTTGTGTCATGTATACATTTGAGGTTGCCAGATAGGATTTTCGATGAGAGAATTCTATTGGAAACCTATCTGAGGACCACATTAAAACAGTTCAGATAGTATAGGAACTAAACTTTAGGTTTTTATAGTTTAGGAACCTTTTTAAAAAAACGCACGTTACTTCAGGGACTAGAAACATAATTTATCCTAATATTTATATAATAAAGGGTATTATGAAAAATTTTGATAAATCTCAGCAACTTATATGAGAAAGTAGTAATGCAAAAAAATATGGGTAATAGATTCCGAAGTCATTTTCCAATGCATAAAATAACATGGGTAAATTATTTTCCTATTAAAATGTTGCCTGAGAAATACTTATCCAGGAAAATATAGTTCCCAGAAGTTTTTTACCCTCTAAATAATGGGCCCTTAATACATTGAATTAGTTAGTGGGACACATACCAACTGTTGTTTTTCCACTATCATATTTATGCCCCATTATAAAGGTAAATAGTTGCCAATTCTTATTTTATAACTGTTATCAACAATTTTGGTGCAAGTAGGTCCGTGTGTTTGGGGGATATCAACATTTTAGAATTCTCAGTGATTCCTTGTACTTTATAACCATAAAGTGGTTTGTTAAAGAGCTGAAGTGTATCTTTAGATTGTCCAACCACTCAAGCCTATTAAACTCACAGAAGAAGAGGAATGGAAAGTATCTTATTCCATCACTCAAGCGGCTGGGCTTCAAGTAGTGAGACATAGGAGGTCTACCATTCTCCTCAATCTTCATACTAATTGTGTCATGGAGCTCTGGTTGTTAACCTCTGTCTTCCCTTCATTTCTTCTTGCCAAGCCTAACTGACTCAAATGAGCTGGGATCAAGCTAGCTTGAACTTCTAGAAGCAAAGCATGAGCTGGGCCTCTTGATCTCATGACAAATGCAAGCCGTGGTTATCAATGATTGAGCTGAGTTTGAGTTGGCAAAATTGCTGAGTGGAGCTCGGCTCATTTACGCTTCAGCTTTTGGTGATTGCAACTTAATGAAAGAGTTTCGAATTATAGATGCATTTACATGCACATGACTCCAAAAGAATTTGATTAAAAATTAATTGTAGTTTATGTGCATGTGGATTTTGCTATATGTCCTAGATATATACTTAAGCCAAAACCATAAACAAAAATTTGGTTACCAACCTAGTACTAAGATGAATGCAAAAAAGGAGGTATATTCATTCCTCCCACTTTGTTTGAAAGATACTGTTTGTAATCATTGATTGGATATGACATTGATGTTAATTTGGTTGAAACACGTTTTTATCTAACTGTAACAAAGTTGTAGGTAAGCCTTTCATTCAACCATGTTGTTTATTTATTAATTTAATTTCTTTTGGCTTGTTATTTGTGGGATGAAATCTTTCAAGCGGTGAACTTCTGAATGCACTGTGAAATTGTAACAGACTTAGTTTCTTGATTTACTTGACACAAATTTATATTTTAAGATCTATTGTGACTTTTTGGACTTTTGTAGTTCAATGCATTGTTTTGAGGGACCAGATTGGCATTTCCTGAAAAGGGGCAGGGAAAGATTTGCTAGAGGTCCTCTAGTAAAGGCTGACCCCTTAGGCCGCTGTTGTGGAGCACTCATCTATGGTCTTCAAATGATAATTCTTAAATCTGCTCAGGTGCTGTTTTCCTTTAAAGCATCTTTTTGATTTATCTTCTTTTTCCAATGCAGAGGAATTCATGGATTTTGATTGGGCAATATTCTATAGGGTTGTTGTCACATCTTTTCTTGGTTAAATATTCGTCTCCGTGGCATGAAGTTGCCTATTAGCTAATAGAAAATACCAAATTTCCTGGACTAAGAGTTAGTTATTTAAGAACTATACTTGGCAACAGAAGAGATTTACTGCTTTGTCAACTCTCAATAATATGGTAGGCATACCAGATACATGTGTAAAATTTCGGAAAAATGGTTGCCTTGTGCTTGGTGGTGTTAATTGATTAGTTGTACAAAAGAAACAACAATTCCAAGCATTATCCCTTGGAGAAAGGCTTCAATTGCAAATTAAAGACCTGGTTTTGTTGTGCCAAAGGGCACATTATAAACCTTATCCCACGGAGAATGGTCCTTATTCTGCCAAAAGGTTTTTATTGTTCTGTCATAAAAATGCCACATAAGTCTTAAAAAATTGGAATTAAAGGAGAATAGTTTTTTTGGTTAATTCTCATTATTCTTCGAATAACTAATTTAGGGTGTTGGAGCACTATTCCCACTTTATCAACCCTCCATTATACTACTTGCATAGTTTACAAAGTTCACTATACCAGTTTGTATCTTCCTGTACTGGGCGTGCCCTACCATACCAGGATTGAAATAAGACTTGGCGTAGGGGGCATACCAAGTCTTGGCGCACCGAATTTGACCGAATCAACTTCTGTACCAAGTGTACTAACACTGTACCACCATGGTATTGGTATATGGTCCGGCATTAAGATTGCGAACCTCATTACAAACCCTAGTTTATTCCCACTCGATGCCTTTGCTTTTCATCACACCTCAATATATGTTAAAATGATAAATATTATTTTTTTAGGATATCTGTATCAATATTTCACATTATAAAACATAACATATTACTATGCTTAAAATTATGTTATAATGTTTGCATTATTATTATATCAAAATAATGTATTATAAATGAGATTATTATAATCTTATTATATTAATATTAATGGAATATAATAATTAATCTGTTGTAGTAATATGATTACAAATAATATGACCTGTACTAATTATAATACTACCTATAGTTTTACATATATTAAGTATGATATGTGCATTAAAAATATTAAGTATGACATAATATTATAATGTATATTAGATTATTATATCTTCACTACAATATTTTGTTATATCATATATATGCAATGTATGGTAATATATTTGTTATACAATGTGACCGTACATTATACTAATAATTAAATATATAGCATCAAAATATGAGTACAATTTGATTCTCTAACATGAAACTATTGGATATGATATATTCCATAAATATATTATATATTTACATATCATGATATTGCTTAGAATGCATCATATAAAATAGTAATAATATATTATAATATATATAAAAGTAATAGTTTAATTTAATTTAGCCAATCTAACATAATATAATTTTGTAATATTTGTGAATTAGTTATTTATTAATTATTTGTTATAATTAATTATTTCACATTTTGATGGTCATATCATTAGAATAATGATACTAGTAAATGTCTATGCTATATAATGTAATGATATATTATTATATGGTATTAAAATGCCAGGCTCAATGTTTCATTTTTCACCTACATCTAGGCTAATATTTTTTTGTGTATTACATCTGCAATTGTGGATTGCTTTAAATTATCTTTTTCTATTGTTGCAAATATTGTAATTACAATGACATGTAGCTCTATCTACACCATATTCCTATTTACAGGCTGCCAATTAGTTCCTCAAATTGACGAAAGTTCCTTTTCTTGTATTTTATTAGCCTTGTTAGTTGCTATCTTAACATACTACTTTCTAGAGAGGCGGCTGATGTGATTGTTACTCATCATCCTTCAACAATTGCCTTTTGGACAAGAAATAAGATTTTGAGATGACGCCCTCTTGGTCATATACCTTCAATTACATGGTTTCTTTCAAGGATGTTAAATATTTGTGGTATTTTGATTGATTTTGCTAGTCACACATTGAGATTCAAATGAGTTCAAACTTTTGGGGTTTGACACAAATAAACCACAGACTTACCGTATCCAATGGTTAAGGACCTAGTCAGACTCATTATAATATTGTATTAGATGAGGATCTGTGTCTTGGGATGCATTTGGGACCGTATGTCTCTCTAGATCCCAGCTTGTTCTTGTTGGTATTGGTTGGGATTGAGTGATTTGCTGATCAGGTCAACTGGTACCAAGAGGGACAAAGTTGATTCTTAGTGAAAAATAGAAATTGGTGCTTTCTTTGCTTGCCTACTGGGGTTCTCACATGGGAGAGAGGAAAAGAGAGGACAGGAAGGGAGAGATAAGATAAAGGAGAGGAAGAAGGGGGATAAGGTGCTTAGTTCCAGCCTCCTACTCTAATTCACCCTCCTCTAAGCCAGAATAGTCACACAAATCCACTATGCTCATCCATCCATTTTTTTTGCCATTTATTTGGCCAAAAATCAAGAATATAAGGAAAATCATGCCAAAATTTTCTCCTTTGGTATGAGATTTGGATGCTTTGTTGGGTGGGCGTCAACCTAGAACACCATATTTTTAGTTTTTCTTTGTTGTGTATTTCTTCTTTTAAAAAATATAATTATATAAATTTATTGTTAAAAATAATAAAAATAATTTTGGGAAGGAAAAAAATCATGGTGTAATTGTATTATTGTTGCTATATATGGATTAATTTGGAGAAAACATCTAAAAACTTATAAAGAAGAACCAAACAATGAAGAGAAATAAAAGATGGGGTGTTTTGGTGTTGTACTGGGATGCCAAGCCAACCCGAATGTCAAAATGGAAGTGTTGTACTATCATACTGATCCAAGAGCGGTATGGATACTGTTGGGGATAAATCGGGCTCCTGCCGAAGCCCGGCCCGACGCTCAGCCCAATGTAACCAGTAGCTGCTGAAGAGCTTCAGCGCCAGGCGCCAGGCCGAACTCCCCTGCACCAAGGTCTCGGCCGAACTGCTTAGAGGCCGAACTCCCCTGCACCAAGGTCTCGGCCGAACTGCTTAGAGGGCGAACTCCCACCGCCAGCCGAACTTCCTGACGGCCGAGCTCCTTGGACTCCAAGCGGCTGGACTTCTTCAAGAGACGGATTCCTCCCAGACGCCCGTTCGGCCATCCGAGCTCCTCCCGGGTTTTCCCTTCAGCTGAACTCTCCTACGAGCCCATGCAGCCGAACTCCTTCGAACCCCACGGCCGAACTCCTTCGAACCCCACGGCCGAACTCCTTTGGACTTTCCACGGCCGAACTCCTTTGGACCGACTCCAGGCAAGCCCGCGCAGCCGAACTCCTCCAGACCGACCCTAGGCGACCGAACTCCTCAGCGAGCCCTGGCCGAACCAACTAGCAACCGAAGTCCTTCAATTGTCCAGCCGGGCTTCTCCGGGCCTCTCAGCGGCCGAACTCTACAGATGGCCGACCCTTCAGTCAGACGAACTCCCCCAGCTTCCCCTTCGACCGAACTCCGTTGCAAGTCCAAACTCCGTTGGATGAACCGTCGCCTGCAGCAAGGCCGGACGGCGCCTTCCTCTCCGTACCGGACTCCATGTGGCCGACTGCTCGCCGGTATGGCTCCCACGACCTACCGGACGACGCCTTCCTCTCCGTACCAAACTCCATGCTGCCCGACGACTCTCTGCCAGACGGCACAGCCGTCACCCTCAACTAAGCTCCGCTATAAAAGGACCCCTCCCGACATACTAAGGCTAAGCTCTCTGAACTCTCGACTCTCTAAGCTTTCCTCCACCTCTCTAAGCTCCGGAACTCATTCCGAGCACTCCATCACTGTTGGCCGGAAGCTAACTTGACCGTCGGAGGGTCCTGCCGGAGCCACCACCCCACCGGTTCCGGACGGGACTTCCTTTTGCAGGTCCCCGGCGGCGCCCAGCGGCCTCGATTGCGGCGGCCTCCGGCGGCGACGGATTTCTGCACCAACAGATTGGCGCCGTCTGTGGGAACCTCGACTGAACCTTCGAGGTTCCCTTGTTCTTAAAGGAGTGCTCGGCGACAATTTCCCTCCCCTGCTCCGGATCTCTCTCCTCCCTCTTCAGTATTCCCTTTCTGAAAAGAAAAATGCCTCCCAGAAGAACCTCGACCCGGAGGTCGGCAGCCTCCGCGGCCCGATCCCGTTCGGGTCCATCCGCTCCCACTCCGGCCCCGGCGACGCGGGCCCGCTCTGTACTCGCGGTAGATGCGGAGCGGTTCGACCTGCTTGCCCAGCAGGTCCGCGATCTTACGGAGGCGGTGCAGGCAGTGCAAGCCACGCATTCGCGAGGTCCGGCGCCCACTCGACCGGCGCGGGGTTCCCCGGAGCCCGGGAATCCAGTCCAGGAGCGACCGATGTGGGCTACCCAACCTCCGGCCCTCGGGAGAGAGGGGCAGCCGGCAAAGAGCCCCTGCTCGGACCGCGGCTCAACCCAGGGAGAAGCTTCGCACCCCTTCCGCGAGAAGACCTTGGGGATTAAGGATCGCGAAGATTTCCTGGACCAAAGGCTCATGGAGATGGGACGGCGCATAGAAGAACTTCGTCGTACTCCTTCCTCCCGCGGTAACGATATTTGCACCGATCCTCCCTTCTCACAGAAAATTATGCAGGAACAGGTACCACCGAACTTCAAGTTCCCGCATTTCGAGAGCTACGATGGGACCACTGACCCGGTCGACCATTTGGAGGCCTTCAGGACGACGATGTTACTTCATGGCGCGCCTGATGCCATTTTGTGTCGGGCTTTCCCTTCTACCCTCAAGGGAGCCGCTAGGAATTGGTACTCGGCGCTTAAGCCGGGCACCATCCTGTCGTTTGACCAAATGAGTCAACAATTCGCGGCCCACTTCGTCAGCAGCAAACGGCCGCGCAGAGGCTCGGATTCCCTGTTGGCCATCAGGCAAAAAGAGGGGGAACCCATCCGGGCTTACGTCACCCGGTTCAACACTGCCGCGCTGGAAGTCCGGAACCTGGACCAATCAGTTGCTATGGCCGCCCTCAAGGGCGGCCTTCAGAAGAACGACCTGCTGTTTTCCCTGGAGAAGAAATATCCCAGGGACTTCGCTGACATGCTAGCTCGGGCCGAAAGCTATGCCCGGGCAGAAGAGGCTTTCGAGGCCAAGGATGGTGAAGCTCGCGACAAGCGACGAGTAGGCAGAGCGGGAAGGCCTGCCGAGGAAAGAAAGCGCACCGAAGCCTGGCCGCGTTCCCGAACTCCCCCTGGTCGCGGGCGTGCCCGGACTCCACCTCAGGCTCGGGGGCGGGAAGCCACCGACGGAAAGGCGCGCCGAAGTCCTCCTCGGCACCGAAGTCCCACCCGACGCCGAGGTTCCCCCCGGCGCCGAGGTTCTCCCTCGCGACGAGGTCCCTCCCCGCGCCAAGGTTCTCCCCTCCGACGGCGTTTTCACAGCTACGCCCCCCTCAACGCCCCGAAGGCTCAAGTGCTGCTGGAGATCAAGGGACGACTTCCGGAGCCGGAGAGGATGCGTTCCCATCCCAGAAAACGCAACCCCAACAAGTTCTGCCTTTACCACCGTGACCACGGTCACGATACCGAGGAGTGCATCCAGCTCCAGGACGAAATCGAGGAGCTGGTCCGGCGGGGCAGGCTTGGCCGATTCCTGCGAAGACGATCCAAAGAGCAGGAAGATCGGCCGAGAATGTTGCCACCGATTGGGGAAGATCGGCAGGAGGACCGGCCGTCTCTTGGCGTCATTAACACCATCTCGGGAGGACCGCAGCAGGGAAAGACCGACGAACCCGAGGGATCGGCAAAGAGGCAGAGGACCTCGGAGCCCGTGACCTTCACCGAGGCAGACGCCCAGGGGATCAGATTTCCGCACAACGACGCGGTTGTAATTTCTTTAAACGTCGCTGATTATGATGTACGCCGCGTCTTGGTGGATAATGGAAGTTCGGCGGACATATTGTTTTACGATGCCTTCTTGAAAATGTCCCTACCTGACACCCGCTTAGGACCTGTAAATTCCCCCCTGGTGGGATTTGCTGGACACGCCGTTCCGGTCGAAGGCATGGTGACTTTGGCAGTGACGGCGGGCCGATCCCCAAAATCGGCCAAGGCGCGGATCGACTTTTTTGTCGTAAGGACCCCGTCCGCCTATAATGCAATCCTTGGGCGACCAGGCCTTAACGCGCTACGGGCGGTAGTATCAACCTACTACTTAAAGGTGAAATTCCCGACGAGCCATGGAGTCGGCGAAGTCAGAGGAGACCAAGCCCTGGCAAAGTACTGCTACTCAATCGCCCTGCGCGAGGGAGACCGGCCCGACCCTTGCCTTGTTGACAGACTGGACGTCCGCGACGACCTCACCGAAGAACGGGGCAAACCTGCGGAAGACCTCGTCCCTGTGTCCTTACGCGATGGAGACCCGGGGCATGAGGTGCGGATCGGCTCCAACCTAGCGGCCGAGGTCAAGGGACAGCTCGTCGCCCTCCTCAGAAGGAATGCGGACGTCTTCGCCTGGGCCCCGGCGGATGTACCGGGGATCGACGCCGATGTCATAGAACATCGGCTGGCCATCGACCCAAGGCACCGACCCGTCAGAGAAAAATTACGCCGCCAAGCCCCAGAAAGACAGAGGGCGGTAGCCGAAGAAGTGGATAAGCTCCTTGAAGCTGGATTCATCCGGGAGGTCAACTACCCGACCTGGGTCTCGAACGTGGTCCTCGTCAAAAAAGCAAACAACAAATGGAGGATGTGCGTCGACTTCAAGAAGCTGAACAAAGCCTGCCCAAAGGACAGCTACCCCCTGCCGAGGATCGATCAACTGGTGGACGCAACCTCGGGCCACGAGCTCCTTACTTTTATGGACGCGTTTTCTGGTTATAACCAGATACGCATGGCGCCCGAGGATGAAGAAAAGACCACCTTTATTACTGACCGAGGTCTTTATTGTTACAGGGTCATGCCTTTCGGACTCAAGAATGCAGGAGCCACTTACCAGCGCTTGGTCAACAAGGTCTTCAAGGGGCAGATCGGCCGCAACATGGAGGTGTACGTGGACGACATGCTGGTCAAGAGCCGAGCCTCGACGGACCACCTCGCCGACCTTGAAGAAACTTTCGGTGCACTTAGGAGGCATAAGATGAAGTTGAACCCGACCAAATGCGCCTTCGGCGTGACCTCCGGAAAATTTTTGGGATTCCTGGTGTCGAAGCGCGGAATCGAGGCAAACCCCGAGAAAATTCGAGCCATCCAGGAGATGACTGCCCCGAGGACAATTAAGGAGGTTCAGCGCCTGGCTGGGAAGGTGGCGTCCTTGAACCGCTTTGTCTCAAGGTCGGCCGAGCGGTGCCTGCCTTTCTTCCAGGTCCTCAGGCGATCGAAAAAGATTTTTGCTGGACAGCGGAGTGCAAACAGGCATTCGAAGAGCTTAAAAACTACCTCGGCGCGCCTCCACTGCTGGCAAAGCCCGAACCCGGAGAAGGGCTGCTCCTATACCTAGCTGTCTCTCCAATGGCCCTGGCGGCTGTCCTGGTCAGGGAAGGTGCGAAGGCGCAACAACCAGTCTATTACGTGAGCCGAGCCTTGAGGGACGCGGAAACCAGGTACTCCAAGTTAGAAAAACTAATTTACTGTCTTCTGATCGCAGCCAGGAAGCTCCGACCTTACTTTCAGGGGCATACCATCACGGTCCTCACGGACCAACCATTAAGAGCCGTCCTCCACCGCGCAGACGCTTCAGGAAGAATCGCCAAATGGGCGATCGAGCTCACGGAGTTCGACATCAATTACCGGCCCAGGCCATCGATCAAGGCTCAGATACTGGCGGACTTCGTGCTGGAATGCACCGCACCAGTTGAAGCCGAGCTTGAATCAAGCGAGACTATCATCAGTGGGAGACCAGGCCCCGACGAAGCCGAGCTGTGGCGGTCGAGCTTCCCTGAGGAAAGGGCCGACCTCCTTGAAGGCGCCTGGGTTCTGCATGTGGATGGCTCATCCAACTCTAACGGGGCCGGCGCTGGGCTGGTCCTGGTTAGCCCCGAGGGGATCGTCACCGAGTACGCATTGCGCTTCGAGTTTCCCACAACCAACAATGGGGCCGAGTATGAAGCACTGATAGCCGGGCTGCAGATAGCCAGGGAATTGAAGGTGGGTCGGCTTCAAGTCTATAGCGACTCCCAGTTGGTGGTCGGTCAGGTCGGCGGCAGCTACGAGGCGCGGGAGGAAAGCATGGTGATGTACCTCGGGAAGGTGAAGAACTTAATACCAGCCTTCGACGGCTTCGACATTCGGCACATCCCAAGGACCGGGAATACAAGGGCCGACCTCCTCTCCAAGTTGGCCACCTCTGCCCCGGCCGAACTACCAAAAGAGGTGCTTCTGGAAACTCTGAAGCGCCCGACCACCGAAGAACCTCCGGCCGTCCTGCGGACGGACTTCGAGCCCAGCTGGATTGATCCGCTAATCGCCTACCTCGAAGAAGGGGTTCTCCCCCGCGATCGGAGAGAAGCTCGGAAGCTCAGGAGTCAAGCCTCCCGCTACGTCTTGTACGAGGGCAAGTTATATAAAAGGTCGTACTCCCTCCCGTTGCTGAGGTGCCTCCGACCCTCTGAAGCCTGCATCGCGCTACAGGATGTCCACGAAGGGCTCTGCGGAAGTCACGCGGGAGCCAGATCCCTATCGCAAAGACTACTTCGGCAAGGGTATTACTGGCTGACCCTACTTCGTGATTCCATGGAATACGTGAAGAGGTGTGACCGCTGCCAGAAGAACGCCAGCGTGCAAAGGCAGCCGGCATCCGAACTCACTCCGCTCACTGCACCCTGGCCCTTCGCGCAGTGGGGGATGGACATCCTCGGCCCCTTCCCGACAGCGTCCGGACAACGGAAGTTCCTCCTGGTCGCGATCGACTACTTTACCAAGTGGGTCGAGGCGGAACCACTAGCGAAGATCACCGAGGCCAAGGTGCAGGACTTCGTCTGGAAGACGCTGATCTGCCGGTTCGGTCTGCCCCGAGCTCTCATAACCGATAATGGGCGACAGTTCGCTGGAGCTCGGTTTGCCGAGTTCTGCGAAGGACTAAACGTCTCCCACCACTTCACATCGGTGGCTCATCCGCAAGCCAATGGGGAAGCCGAAGTGACCAATCGGACCCTGCTGCAAGGCCTCAAGACGAGGCTCGACAGGGCAAAAGGGGCCTGGGTAGACGAACTCTACCACGTTCTCTGGGCATACCGAACAACACAGAGGGTACCGACCGGCGAGACACCCTTCGCCTTGGCCTTCGGCACCGAGGCAGTCATCCCAATCGAGCTCAAACTCCCGTCTGCTCGAATCGTGGGCTTCAACGAGCAACTCAACTCCCAGGACCTCAGAACCAACCTCGACCTGCTGGAAGAAAGGAGGGAGGTAGCCCGCATCCGAATGGCCGCCTACCAGCGGAAGGTGGCTCGGTATCACAATTCCAGAGTCAAAAGCAAGGCGTTCAGAGTTGGGGACTTAGTGCTCCGACGAGCAGCAGTCTCCCAGCCCCAGAATCAAGGGAAGCTCGTCCCAAATTGGGAAGGTCCGTACGAAGTGGTAGAGGTCGTCCGACCTGGTACCTATCGCCTAAAGGAGCTCGGAGGACTAGCGCTCCCCCGACCTTGGAACTCAGAAAACCTGAGAATGTACTACCAGTAGTTCCCCTCAATAAAACCTCGTTGCTCGACACTATCGTTTCAGGGTCACTGGGAAAAAGGCGAGCGGAAATGCCCCCACAGCCGGCTAGGAACAGGAGGAGAACCTCGTCCTAGCGTGAGCAAAGTCGAAGGCCCCGTCCACAAAGGACGGGATGGGGGGAGAAGCGAGGACGACGGTCCTCATGTGCCCCCACAGCCGGCTAGGAACAGGAGGAGGACCTCGTCCTAGCGTGAGCAAAGTCGAAGGCCCCGTCCACAAAGGACGGGATGGGGGGAGAAGCGAGGACGACGGTCCTCATGTGCCCCCACAGCCGGCTAGGAACAGGAGGAGGACCTCGTCCTAGCGTGAGCAAAGTCGAAGGCCCCGTCCACAAAGGACGGGATGGGGGGAGAAGCGAGGACGACGGTCCTCATGTGCCCCCACAGCCGGCTAGGAACAGGAGGAGGACCTCGTCCTAGCGTGAGCAAAGTCGAAGGCCCCGTCCACAAAGGACGGGATGGGGGGAGAAGCGAGGACGACGGTCCTCATGTGCCCCCACAGCCGGCTAGGAACAGGAGGAGAACCTCGTCCTAGTGTGAGCAAAGTCGAAGACCCCGTTCATGAAGGACGGGATGGGGGGAGAAGCTCGGACGACGGTCCGGATGTGCCCCCACAGCCCGTTAGGAATAAGAGGAGAACCTCGTCCTAACGTGAGCAAGGTTCAAGGCCTAGCCACAGAGTCTACGGCAAGCTTCACTATAGAAGACGAGGTCTCCTTCGGACCTCAGCTTCAACTTCGGTGTCAGCATCAGCGGGAGATGGGATCTCCCCCAAGTGATCATAACCTTGACTGCGAAAGAGGAGGTCTCCCCCGAATCGACTTCGGTTGATGAAGGCGATGTCAACTCCGACCCTGACCACGGGGGGCGACATTGACTCCGGCCTCAACGACGACTTCACCAATTTTGGCTGGAAATGAGTCCCACTTCAACTCCAAACATCGACTGGGGATGAAACCCCCCCGAGCTTCAGCTGCAACCAATGCGGAGCCTGGAAGAAGACTTCGGCAGTCGCCTGTTTTGGTACTCCCTTCCTTCAATTCTTGAACTCGGGAGTGGGGGGGCTATTGTTGGGGATAAATCGGGCTCCTGCCGAAGCCCGGCCCGACGCTCAGCCCAATGTAACCAGTAGCTGCTGAAGAGCTTCAGCGCCAGGCGCCAGGCCGAACTCCCCTGCACCAAGGTCTCGGCCGAACTGCTTAGAGGCCGAACTCCCCTGCACCAAGGTCTCGGCCGAACTGCTTAGAGGGCGAACTCCCACCGCCAGCCGAACTTCCTGACGGCCGAGCTCCTTAGGACTCCAAGCGGCTGGACTTCTTCAAGAGACGGATTCCTCCCAGACGCCCGTTCGGCCATCCGAGCTCCTCCCGGGTTTTCCCTTCAGCTGAACTCTCCTACGAGCCCATGCAGCCGAACTCCTTCGAACCCCACGGCCGAACTCCTTCGAACCCCACGGCCGAACTCCTTTGGACTTTCCACGGCCGAACTCCTTTGGACCGACTCCAGGCAAGCCCGCGCAGCCGAACTCCTCCGGACCGACCCTAGGCGACCGAACTCCTCAGCGAGCCCTGGCCGAACCAACTAGCAACCGAAGTCCTTCAATTGTCCAGCCGGGCTTCTCCGGGCCTCTCAGCGGCCGAACTCTACAGATGGCCGACCCTTCAGTCAGACGAACTCCCCCAGCTTCCCCTTCGACCGAACTCCGTTGCAAGTCCAAACTCCGTTGGATGAACCGTCGCCTGCAGCAAGGCCGGACGGCGCCTTCCTCTCCGTACCGGACTCCATGTGGCCGACTGCTCGCCGGTACGGCTCCCACGACCTACCGGACGACGCCTTCCTTACCGTACCGGACTCCATGTGGCCGACTGCTCGCCGGTATGGCTCCCACGACCTACCGGACGACGCCTTCCTCTCCGTACCAAACTCCATGCTGCCCGACGACTCTCTGCCAGACGGCACAGCCGTCACCCTCAACTAAGCTCCGCTATAAAAGGACCCCTCCCGACATACTAAGGCTAAGCTCTCTGAACTCTCGACTCTCTAAGCTTTCCTCCACCTCTCTAAGCTCCGGAACTCATTCCGAGCACTCCATCACTGTTGGCCGGAAGCTAACTTGACCGTCGGAGGGTCCTGCCGGAGCCACCACCCCACCGGTTCCGGACGGGACTTCCTTTTGCAGGTCCCCGGCGGCGCCCAGCGGCCTCGATTGCGGCGGCCTCCGGCGGCGACGGATTTCTGCACCAACAGATACAATATTGGAATTGAAACCCTTGATTAAGGACTGCAAAATTGGGACCTGTGTCGGCCGGCTGGCGATATGAGTCGGTATAGATCCGTATCGGACCGGATCAGTACGAACTGACGCAGAAGCAAAGAGAGGAATTGGGGAGGAGAAAAAGAGAGAAAGAGGGGAGGGGGAGGGAGAGAGAGGTGGCCGGAGGAGATGTTGACGGTGTCCACAGACGGGCTGCGGATGTGCTCGGAGGGCTGCCAAGGCCTTCGCTTCCTCTTCCAAATCGCAGGAGAGAGAGAGAGGGGAAGCCGATGGAGAGGCTACCGGAGGGCCTTCGGCTGGCCGCCGTGGCCGTCGGACGGTGAAACTGTGGCCCGCGGCTTCACAGGCATGAAACAAAGGCAATTGCCCCTATTTCACTAGATTTTTTTTAAAAAAATTTGGCTACAGTAAAGTCGGCAATGGGTTTGCTGGCTTCACTATTCATTATCGTTTAGAAAAAAATGTGATGAACAGGGGCGGTCATCCCTGTTCCGCATTTGCAGCTTTGCCCATGCTTTTTCCGCCACTTAGTGGCCATGATGGCCACCCAGTGCCCTCTCTGTTGCCTGTGCCTCACTTTGGTATCCTCGCTTTCTCCCTCTCTCTCTCTCTCTATCTTTCTTGATTAAATGCCCTATCTGGTGACATGGAGCCATGGAGGCCTCTGCGGCCCTTCAGCGGCCTCGGCAGGCCGCTACCGTCCCTCCGGCTGCATCCTTTCTTTCTCTCTCTCTCTCTCTCTCTCTCTCTCTCTCTCTCTCTCTTCCTCTCTTTCCCTCTCCCTCGTCTGGTGGTGTTTTGATTTGGAAGGCCGAATCATCCTAGTTTGCGGTTGATGCTCAGAATGCCCTGAACCGTCCGGTTCGGCGAACCTTGCCCTTGATTCATATCTCTTTCTCCTGCCATTCTTTCCGTGCATATTGCTCCATGGAACTTTCAGTTTTATTATCATTACTGATTATGAAAGCCAAACGGATATTCAATTCTGACAGTGGTAGAGTTGTAGACTTGTAATTGCTGACATATCTTAAATCTGCAAGTAATTTCTGTCTTGAATTTTGAAAAGATGCATGATAAGGGAACCAGGATCAATTATCTGTGGATAACATTTCGATTAAATCTTTTGGATCTTATTTTATACTCTTCATGGTTCACCATAATTTGGTAATTGGTCATATATGTCCTTAATGTGCTTTGTAAGAAGCTCCACTTAACAGCCTCAGCTTTGCATTCTTTTGACTCTGGTGTTATTTGTTTCCATATGGCTTTGATTTGTTTTATCAATGATTATAGATTCTTCTCATTCGAAGTTGTGTTCATCCTATGCATTGATGTGTGGTATTTTTTTATTTTTTTTAATATCCATAATATGGCAAGCAATGCTTAATGTCATGATTGTCACTAATGGTGGTGCACAGGTCATGAGCCAATGTGCTGTGTTCAATTTCCTATTTCTTTAATTAAATTTATAATTCTACATTTCTTTCTGTTGTTCTTTGCTTCTGATTTTATAAAAGCGTTGCTTGTTAGGCGGGCCAAGGATTGGTTGGAGATGACGAGCCTGCTAGTTTGGGAAGCACTTTTCCTGCTCGTATTGAGTCATCATATGTGATTAACTTGCATGATTTAGATATGAAGCATGTCAAAGATTTTACCTTTGTACATGGTAAGAGAACATTCTGTATCTTACATCTGTCAAAGAAATGAGATTTATAATGAGTTTAATGTGGAGGTATTAAGTCAAGTGTGTAAGGAACTCATATGGGATTATATTGTTCATAGGAAATTGTCTCTATATGCAGTTGGTTTCCAGGTGTTATTGCTAATGGAGCGAAAATTTTTTATTGTTTTAGTGTTATTTATATTCACATTTTTGAAGGAAAACATGACGCTGCGTGCTATTGTAGAACTGAATCTTTATGTTTTCTGAAATTTTCAAATTCATCACTGGATGGATGTCTTAACTTATAAAGCTGAACTGTTCTTATCTTTTACATGCTTATGTTCCTGGTAAACATGGTAAACCATAGTTCAGCTCAGCATGCTATCAAAAGAACATAATTTTGGTAAAATTCTTACTTGGGGGTTCAAAATTCTGACAAATTGGTGTCCCATATAGCATATCAAACTTCAGCTTTTGCCTTCATTCTCTATGAGTATATATTATCCATATGGTGCCACATGCATGTGAACTTGTTAAAGTTATGGTTTTGATTTTGGATTCAATTGTTTTACTTTGATGTGTTTTTATAGTTTGTAAACATTATAATTCCTAGACTGGACAATGTAGAATTTGTTTTGCAGAATTGAATTGGCCATGTCAATAACTGGATAATTTAGTCATTTTGCAGTTTTCTATTTATAGCTATCAGATATGAGAATAAATAGTTACTGAAGTTGTTGGATATACAAATTAATCTCTGAGCATGTTTGTTTGCATATATCTTTGCGTGTACAAATTAATTTGATGGTGGCAATTCTTCAATTTTCCATAAATCTATATTCATCAATCTCACAACTTTTTCAGCTGTGATTCTGCTTAATTCTTTCTTTTATCTCCTGTTTCTCAAGCTTCTTAATGACAATTAATTTCTTTTCTGAGCAGGTTACATTGAGCCTGTTATGGTTATACTTCATGAAAGAGAACCTACCTGGGCTGGTCGGATCTCATGGAAGCACCATACTTGCATGATCTCTGCACTTAGTATCAGCACAACTCTAAAACAGCATCCTATGATATGGTCTGCTGTGGTAGGCTTCTTCTACTTGATTTTCATACTATATTCTTACCTTGGGCAGTTTGCATTGTTCAAGATATAATTCCGATCACCTGGTTTTTTATGGCATCTAATTCCCACCGTCATTATAGTGCTGGTTGAGTACCTAAAGTAGTTGTCAATTTGGTCTAGCAAGTCACATTTCTTTGTCAAGTATAATTGATTTTGCTGTAGATAGGGTAAATTTTCACATGTCAAGAAGCACATGCCATGTAGCTGGTTGCAGGGTCACCTTCTGTTTTAAATTTTAATGTTCCTTAACTGACACCGCAGCTGAATATATTTTTGTTCCATCATTTTGAGTTTCTTGTTCTTCATCAATTTTTCTTAGAATCTGAGATTTTACATACCATTTTGTTTTGGACCATGCTGGAAGTGCGAAATGATAAAAGTTGCTTGCAGTTTTAGAGTCTTGTTAATCATGTCTTTGCACACACATGCTTCTTCCATGCCCTTGTGCATTTGCTTGTGCATGTGTGTAGCACATCTTGCATTCACCTTGCATGCATATGGTTGATGATTAGCACTTCAGTTGCGGACAGTATTTAGTTCTGATTTTATATTTTGCAACATGAGAGGACCAGATTTTATCTTTTTTACAATCTTCATTCATTGGTAATCACAGCTTTGCCAGCTGTGAGCTGTATTTAGTTGGGCCTGTTCTCTTATGTGATGCATAATATTTCCGACATTTCTCAGCTCTTTTAGATTGTCTTGTCCATCAACAACTCACGAGGGGTGGCAATGGTTGACTGGATCTGGTTCGGGCTGGGTTGAAGTGTGTTCAGGTCGAAAAATCTCCCAACACAAACCTGACCATTTGAAATCATGATGGAAAATGTAATCCATACCCAAACCTTTTATTTTACATAAACCTGGGCCCACTCACATACCAATTTAAATATTTGCTCATCAATTGTATATAACTTGAAGGTACAGCAAATCATAGCATGCAAATAGCACAAACAAAAGAAATCATATTTAACTGGCAAGTCATCATCATAAGCACAAAATATTAGAATTAGGATATATACAAGTCAGCATCAAAAACTAATTAATGGTGAATTAATTAAAATGCGATAATAAAAATAAAGAAGACTAAAAATTTACTTGTTGTGTGGGCATGAGCTCCATCATTGCTATCATGGCTGGCGTATCTTTGTGCAAGTGAAATTGCTACCTTTTGCTGTACTTCAAAAATCTGATGTATTTCTGACATACTTCAACTTAGGTGATCCACCAGGTTTGGGAGCTGAACCCAAACCCACCCAAGAAATGGGTTGGTTACAGTTGACCCATTTCTGACCGTATTTAAAAAGGCCAATTCGAACACTTCTATTTCAGGCGAGTTCATGTGGGTTGACAGGTCCGGGTAATGTTTTGCCACCCCTCCTCTCAAGCATGATGGTGAAGTCCTACTATTTTTTGCACTTAAATTAATTGTCTTCCATTTTCCTCATATTAAGCTCCATCTCCAAATGTATTAATTGTTGTTAGTCCAATCTATGTCAAATTGCTTCTTGATTATCTCAACTGACATATATGATTGACAACCTAATGTATCATCTACTAGATGGGGAAAAGCTAAATTTTTTTTGTTCTGCAATATTTTCTCTTGTACCACATTGGTGCAATTTACATTCTATAATTTCTGAATATCCTGCTGGTTGAGTTGAAACTTACCATCATGCCATTGTTTTGTCTGAAAATGATTTGTCATATTCATGCTTTAGCTGGTTTTGTTGGTGAAATGACCGCCAGAAACTAGCTGAATAGCTTGCATGTGAAGAGAGAAAGGCATGACCGGCAATCTAGTCTTCTCCAGTAAAATATCATGCTAACCACTGCTGGTTGGTTATGGAAAAATCTTCTGACCTTTTTAAATTCATGTTTCCTTCAGAATCTTCCACATGATGCATACAAGCTTCTTGCAGTGCCTTCTCCTATTGGTGGTGTTCTTGTAATATGTGCAAATACCATTCATTATCACGGTCAGGTAATTCCATTTCACTTGAAGCTGCCTGTTGTGGTGATAATGGTACCACTTTTATATCTTTGCCTTTTTTTTTTTTGCTTTATTCAATCACTCACTTTATGCAATTTGTCTTGATGATTTTTACAGTCTGCATCTTGTTCGCTTGGCCTTAACAATTTTGCAAATCAGCCAGAAAATAGGTCCATGTCCTCCAAAGATTGCCCATCCTTTTATATTTTCCTGTTTTGTGTCATTTAAATAAATTAGTTAGAGACACATTCATGTGGTTGATTATCTACATCCACATGGTTATGAGACTTGGCCATGTTACCTGGATTTCTCATTAAGAAAATCAAGTTTTTGCTACCCTTTTAATGCATACCATAAATATGTTTCAGCTCAGAGATGCCGAAATCAAACATCAATGTGGAGCTTGATGCAGCCAATGCGACATGGTTGTCACACGATGTTGCCATGTTCTCTTCAAAAACTGGAGAGCTACTTTTGCTTACATTGGTTTATGATGGGAGGTATCATGACCTTATATTTCCTTGACATAGATTTCCTTGCCTATTAAGGACAACAATTATCTGTTCCTCTTGCTCTGTATTACAGAATTATCATATGCAGTTTACTGAACTCAACGCATTGCATTTCTTGTTCCCATACAAAGCCACAATTTTGTTAGTTTTCAATAATTGTTGAAAGACCATGGGGTTAGTACTGTTGATGGTATTTTTATTAGTCTTTATTTTGCCTCCTGCAGAGTTGTGCAGAGACTTGATCTTATGAAATCAAAAGCTTCAGTTTTGACCTCGGTTGGTTGCATTCACTTGATTCATGCTATATGGCAAATTCATTATCTTTCTACTGATCTTCACTAGGTCTTTTTAGTCTTCTTATGGCTTTGCTTATAATGCCTTTTGCCTTGTTCCAACTAGGGCATCACGACAATTGGAACTTCATTCTTTTTCCTGGGCAGTCGGTTGGGAGACAGCCTTCTTGTGCAGTATAGTTGTGGGACATCCACACCAACAACAGCCAACATGAAAGATGAGGTGGAGATCTGAAATGTTTCTTTTGATGTTGGCTTTCTCATATATCAATTCATGTTTGTAACTTCCCCCCAATTTCTTCATTTTTATTTGCATTTTAAAGTATGAGTATTTTAAGATCTTTGATAGTTTTATCGTGGTATTAGTGAGTTTATTGGATATGTACATCATGATAGAGCTTTATTGTAGAATTCATAGAAATTCGTTAGCAAGCAGACGTTTTTAAAATTGCCATGGATGTTTGTTTTGGTGTAGCCTCTCTCATTTTCTGTTCCCCGATTTTCATGGTATTTCAGGATCTAGAATTCTGCCCCAAGTGATGAATATTCTATATATTTGTATCATCTTGTTCTGAACTAAATTGTCTAGACTTGCTTCATTATTTATTATTTAATTATTTTATAATTTATTTATTTTATTTATCAATTAATTTAAAAATTTATAGAAATTCTAGAAATTAAAATTGATCCAATTTTGTAGGTACTACACATATTTTTCTAACCTAGATAAAGGTGTTTTGGTTGGGTCAGTTTTACATTTCCACCAATATGTTCCGGTGCTCTTAGATGCTCCCAATGATCCGCCTTTGACAATAATAAAAAGCATATGTGTACTTATAGTATAAACATGATACAGTTCTTTATCCTGCTTTTTTTTTTCTTTTTTAATAATTATTTGATTATGAAATATAATTTCACGAAATAAAAGTTACATCTGAAAAAAATTATGGTGTTGCCCATCCTGCAACTTACCCAAATTTTCATGCCGAAGGGAAAAATTTTGGCATTATCTCCCCTTATTTCTTGAGTTTGGCCAAATAAATGGTAAAAAGGAGGGTAGGAGATGATATTACCTGATTTACAATAGAAATTTGGCTTAGGAGAGGCTGGATCTAAGCAAGTTTCACCAGATCTTGGCCCTTCCTCTCCCCTACTTACTCTCCTTTTTCGCTTTTCTTTCTTTTCCTCGTGCACAAACACACCCACGCACCTATTCTCTCTCTCTCTGTCTCTCACATGTGCGTATGTGCAAAAATAACTAAAAGAGCCTTAGGCTCTCTTGTTTATGGGTACCAGGTCTTTATCAGTTGGCTTTAACTGGCCTAGTCACCGACCTGGTCAATCCTTGCCAAGATGCACCATTACAGAATGGACACGCTCAGGTTGTGTAGCCATTCCGGCACAAAGCCATTCTTGTCTGATTTATGATAGCTGAGATGGAGTGGGATTCACTGGGTTGTAAACCCTTGTTTGCTCTAGAGTAACAAAAGGAAGTCTTATCTCAAGTCCTTAGAGCTTAAGCTGGTTTGTTCTATATATTACTATGATTGACTGGATTGTTTTCATTGCTGTTCAAGATCGAAGAATGGACATATCTGTGTGGAGATGAGGATGTCAGTAACAGGTTCAGTGTGATTTTATATATTTTTTTTCACTTAGCTTTAGTAGGAAAAGAGAACTATTGCTAAGATATAATCATCCAAGTACAAATATGAACTTCCTTGTCCGGGATTGGGACAGTATATATTATTTTTAGTCTAACTTCTAATTTTGATTGGGATAGTTTCATGTTTCAGACTATTTTGGTTGTGGCATAAGCTTACATTTGGAATTGCTTTGAACCGTAGATTCATTGCTTTTATTACTTATTCTTTCCTGATCAATCAAAACTGTATTCCATATGAATTTTGCTTTTTGAAAGATAAAAGGATTAAGAGTATGATAGCTGAACTGCTTGTACTCTAAAAGGAATGTCCCATTGTGTATGGTCTCAATATGGCAGGTTGCTGATATTGAAGAAGATGGCCTCTCAGCAAAGAGGCTACGGAGGATGTCATCTGATGCTCTACAAGAAGTTGTCAGTGGTGAGGAGCTTTCTTTGTATTCAACAGCTCCAAATAGTTCAGAATCAGCACAGGTTTGTAGGCACTCGGTTGCAAAGTTTTCATGTTTGCTTTCAAGCTTTTTTGTTACATTCTATCTCTTTCTGGTGCTTGTTGCATTTCTTAAGATGCATTGATGTGTTTGTCAATGCGATGATAGTTGTTTTCCGATAAGCATGTCGGTTCGTCATGTAGGTTTTATTGTTTGCAATGCAGAGTGTCAAGATTTCTACTATTTTAGCTCTGTAATCAAGCTTCAACTTACATAAAATGGCTCAATTCGATGTGTGGTATCTGATAAATACAATAAAGTTGTATTTTTGTCAAATGATTGCCAAAGTCTTTGCATCAGGTATTTTATTAGATTTTTATACTGCCTGTGTTTTCTATACTATTTCTATTTGTTTTAAAGACTTAATGCCTTATGCTCACGTCCTACCACGTCATGATGAATTAGGATCTGGAAAAACAAAATATGAAATAATCTGATATGAATGTTTTTGATTTCTGAAGTTGATATTTGTTTGAACTTTGAAGTCATTGCCATCTATCTGGGATAGAATCCTGCCTGCACCAGTATAATGGATGGGAACCTAATCAGACAATTACTACTTTTCAAAATAATTGCATCTTCGGTTACATGCCTAGATACATGCATGCAGCTCATGCTTTTTAGATAGGGTAGAGTTATGCTGCTGCTCCATTTGGAGCAATAGCAACTTTGTCCTACCAGGAAATGCCTTTATCATACTTTTAAACTTGGCAGTTGCACTAAAATGCTGTATGTGCATGGGGATAGGGTAGAGTTATACTGCTCTGCTTGGAGCAAGTTATCAAATTCCTCCAACCAGAAAATATCTTCATCACAGTTTTGCACTTGCTGAATTGCATTAGAAAGCTTTATATGCGTTAGGGCATTTCTGTCATCTGATACGAGCAACAACACTAGCAATTTGGAGCTCCTTAGTGCATTCGGGTAGATGCCAAAGGGACAGTTGCCAGCAGCAACATTTGTAGACTTGCTGTGGTTGTTATTAGTTTTACATCTGTGTGTGTGTGTGCATGTGCATCAAATCAATTCATTAGATGTAATGGGGATTTTTTCCACTGGGAACAACTGGCAAACTTGTTCCGGTTAATTGTAGTTGTACCTGTATGTATCTCTGCATATTCAAGTATGGGGATATTTTTCCACTGGGAACAACTTGCAAACTTGTTACAGTTAATTGTAATTGTACCTGTATGTCTCTGCATATGCAAGTATGGATATACTCATGACACATATATGTGTGTATGTGTAGATACTGATGTACAAATGTACATATACATATATCTATACATATGCATGTTATGATCAAATTTTCTAATGTTTGTGTTTTTATGTTGTGGCATGCAGAAGAGCTTCTCGTTTGCAGTCAGGGATTCCTTGGTTAATATTGGTCCACTGAAGGACTTCTCTTATAGTTTAAGGATCAATGCTGATCCCAATGCTACAGGAATTGCGAAGCAAAGCAACTATGAATTGGTTGGTTTAGTAATTTTTTTTTGATTGATAACTTAATTAAGCAGTTAAAAGTTGTCTTCTTCATTTATATCTCCTATATGTTGTAAATACTATTGTTTGCAACAAATTTAGAATTTGTCATCTAGGATCTAAACTTGTTTTAGGGCTTTGGAAAATATTAAATGAACTGCCGATGCATGACATATCTTTTGAGTACTGAGCTGTTCTGTTTCCTTGATGATTATTCCCATCCAAGAGGATGGGCTAACTTTTTGTATAAAAATCAATATAGTCGGCTATCTTGTCAATTATTTCAGCTTTGTTGTTAAAAAGGTTCTATCTTTTCTGGTTTCTCATTTATGTTAAGACTTGGGTGCTTGAGTTTGGTGAGGATACTTGTGTCTGCATTAATGTTGTTTAAATTTATTTCTTGTGGATGCATACCCAAGTTTCTTATGCATACCCATGATTGGGTTCCCAGTGCAGGCACTCTAGGAAAAGCAAAGGCTCTAGTTGTTAATAGGTTCTTGTAAGGCTCATAGTATCCTTATTGATGTCTGATAATCTTCTTGTGCTCCTGTTAAGTGTTTCTAGGTCCTATATTATACTACATAACAACAATTTGTTACAATGGCTTTATTCTGGTGAGTTTTAATGTATTTTAAATCTTGTGGGATGAAGATATTTACGATTTCTCCATGGAACAGGATGCCTCACTATCCCATTCCATCCCAATAGCAGTCTCGGTCATGCATCCCAGTAGATATCTTCCATCTCTCCTCTTCTTTCCTTTCTTTCTTTCTTTTTTTCTTTTTCTTACTTCCTTCTTTTCTTTCCTTTCCTTTACTTTCTTTTCTTTCTTTTCCTCTCCCTTTATTTTCTTCACTTCTCATCTTTTTTTTTTTTCATTTTTTTTCTTTATCTTTTCTTCCTTCTTTTCTCTTTCTTCTTCTCCCCCCGCATGAATGGGTTTGGAGTCCAAACCCATCTTGGTTCCATTTTCTCATAAAAATGGGATAGGATGGCCAGGATGCGCTCTGTCCCGCCGAGATATAAAACATTGATTGTCATAGTATTGTGTGTTGTTGTTTTTATTTCTTGGACAAAGTAAACCATTATCTTTTTTATGTTTCAAATCTTGTTTATTGCTTCCCTTTTGTGATCAATGAAGTTTCTTCTACTATTTCTATTTACAAAGGCTTGAAATGCTTGTGTTCCCTCAATATGGTATGATGTTTTTCTGATTTTCTTGGTACTAATATGATTGTATGTGATAAAAGTGATGAAATAGAAACAGAAAAAAGGAAAATAAAGAAATATGCAGTGATGAGAAATAACTCCTCTGGTCTAATGCTTCCCTCTTGTTTTTGCCTCTGTTAACATGATGTTGGTGCTTATCCTTTCTTGAGACCCATTATTTGCTGCTTATGGTCTTACTTATATCACAGATTTTGACGAGTTCTGCATGAATTGTCTAATAGTGGAAAAAGTTGATTATCTAGTTAAAGCAAAAAATGGCTAAAATCATATTATATTGGAAATTGTAAAATAGCTAAAATGATGCTATATTAAGAAAGACAAAAATCGGGATATTAATAAGCTTATACTTTTGTGCTTAGTGCAGTCTATAAGATCGACTTTTGATAGAACTGAATTACTTATGACAAAATGGAGGTGAAGTTTTTTAGTAGTCTACTTCCACTCAAATTATGAATCCTCTCAAAGGGGATACTTTGGGACTCAAGGATAATGTAGTAATAGTTGTCTTCTTATGGCTTATTGTTGTAGAACGTTTCTATGTTTGCTTTCTGGATTCTGACATGAGAAGAAATTATTATGCTACTCCTGGTTATCATTGTGCTTTTTTGTGCACAATGTGCTTGTGTAGCTTACAATTTCTGTTGTCTCATCAGTCATGTCACACTGGTCAATCTGCAGACGAGAAATCAAATCTGGTGGTTTCATATGCACTCTGGGTATATATTTACATGATCTTATCATTATGGGAATATGAGATCATCATTTTACAGATTTTAGGCTACCATCCATTCGCTAGTGAAGTTAAACACTAGAAAGAAGAATTAGTGGAAGCTGTCAGTAACAGTATTTATTTTTTGGTTTCTGATTGATTGGTCTAAGTTGTATTAACAAGATACCTCATACGCTTTATTTCCTAGTAGATAATCCTAGAAATTGATAGATATATGAGCACACAAAAGTTAGGTATTGGGAAGTTCTATTGGTTTACTTCAACATGATTATGCATTCAAGCAAAATGGTGCTTGCTAGGTCAGATTATGGGTTTGAATACTGCTTACACTTTACAGTTTAAAGGAAAGAGGAATGATGGTGTGCATAGGGAAGATTGTTTTGTATTCTCATGTAGTCGTGTGAGGGGATGAAATGGGGGAAGGAAGAAAACGGAGATGCATACATAAAAAGAGTGTCATCTGTTTTTTCTTCCTATTATTTCATTGTTGAAAATAAAAGAGGGGGAAGAGATAGAGGGGCTTATGACAAATGCTCTGTGAGCCAAATATGGAGAAGGGAGAGATTTTGATGATGTAGAGAGAAAAGAGAGTGGAAATATGTGGAAAAAATGATGACAGGTACTATACTTGTGATTTTCATCTGATAGAACATGGCTTGGCTCATCAGGGGTAGGGTCGTCGTTTTATAAAGAAGAGAGTGAAAGCACTTTTAAATAAAGAAATTGGGTCTATTGATGGCCTCATAAATCTGAGTTCTTGTTCTTTTTTAAATTTTAGTAGGCCTTTTATTCAACTTTTGTTGTTTGTCCATATGTGGATCTCATTGAAAACTGTATGGGGACTGATTTAAGCAATGTTTCAAATAGTAAGTTAAAATAGATTGCAAAATTTTGAAAAATTTAATCCTAGTAGCTAGTGCTTTAAAGATGATGCATATGAATTCATCATGGGTGTGAACAAGTTGCTTAGTTTAGAATAATGCATGGTGCTATGTTGTTACTCGCATTAGCCATTGCCTTATGCTTTATTGTTGATTGATCAATGAATTCACACTTTCCCATCCATTTTAGTCCTCCAAAGAGTGATCTCCAACCATGCAATCTCATGGCTTATATATTTAGGCAAAATAGTTACCACATGATTTCTGTAACGATTTCATAGAATGTCTATTTGTAAGCCTTCTAGAAAAGCTCCTACGATGTCATTTGGCAATAATAAGGACCCGGTTTTAGATCTTATGCGAAAGTTGAGACTAGCATTAACTTTAAGAGTGTCTTTCTTTTTTTTTTTTTAAAAAAAGAATTCAACACTTGGATTGTATTTACGGTCGATATTTCAAGACAACTAATTAGATTAAAAATGAAGCAAAGTTAAAAAAAAAAAATCATGTAGTGCTCATCCTTAGGATTTTCATTTCTTGAAAACAACAATCGATGCACGCACACATACGAGGTTCGTAATCTTGGTACTAGACCCCATACTAGTAGCATGTCACTACAGTGTCGATCTGCCCGATATAGAGCTCGATTTGGTATACCAACACTTGCTACGCCTCCCCTATCGAGTACCAATCTGGTACTGGTATGATACAATATGCGCAGTATAGGGCAGTATCCATCAGTATTGCAAACCTTGTATATATTTATATATGCGCCAATATATGTGAAAGAGCTAATATGTTGGCATCCACACAACAACCTAATAAGGTTGGTCTTGACTTGGTTGATTGGGTCTAGCATCAATGATCTGTGCCATTAGATGTGATCTACTGTCTATTTTTTGAAGGAAGGTGATCAGGGGAGCCCTAGCATATGCATTGTTTTATCATCTAGGGGTAAAAAATGGACAATTTAAATAACATGGACGATACATATTGTTTGACCACCCGATGCATAGGTTAGCAATCTCCATATCACGAGTTTTTGATTGTAAGTAGTTTAGAGATAGTAGTTCACATCCAATTGCTCGAATCCTTAGTTTGAGGTGCCTAGCTGTCCTGTCCTGATTGACCTTATTGGTTTGTTGTTTATATGCTCACTTATTAACTTATGCATCTAGTGGTTAAAAATGGGTACTTTAAATACAATGCATTTTTTGACCACAGGATGCATAGGCTAGAGACCTCCATATCAGATGGTTTTTTGTCAGTAAACTGTTTAGAGATATTATATCACATCCAATAGCCTGGATCAACAATGTTGAGCTCCTGGTCATCAAGTTTGGACTGACCTTATTTGGGTTGTTTTTGGTTGGCCACATATCAGCTCTAACTCTCTCCCTTCTCTTTATATGTAAATATGTGTGTATGTGTGTGTCCCTCTCTCTATGTATATCTATATCTGTGTGCGCGCGCGTGTGCACGCGCGCATTAGGTTTGATGGTAAGTAGACCAAATTTTGTTGATTTGCTGGTTTTGAGGAGAAAGTAGCAAAGAAAATAAAATCCGCATAAAGTTTACAGATCATGGGAAATAAGCTTATAAATTGTGTAGTTTATGGACTTATTGCCGATATTGAGCTCTATGGCATATTATACAGGTCTCTGGTCTTCAACTTATTTATAATGTCACATAATGAAAGGGAGAACCAATCTGTCTCAAATTTTATTCTACGCTGAACTAAAAAGAGAATAACAAGTGGCCTTGCTCATTTGTGGGCTGTATTAGCTCTTTGACTATTTACAATTTGAGACCCCTTCCCAGTTGCTTTCTACTAGCTCTTAGAAATTTGGAATGTATTCTAACTCCATGGAGCCTAGTTCTGATAGACAGAGGGGACTAATTTAGAAATAATAGACTCAAATTATATTACTGAGGCCTTGAAACGGTCACCTTTCATATCACACGCAACTGCACTCAAAATAGCCTGAACATGCAACCTGATAAACTTTGTTTAGGATCCATGTGAAGGTCCTCTTTTGCAATCATTTCTATTTAAAAACCCTAAAAGAAATTTGGTTTTGGGACTGAGGGGTGGGAAACTGTATAATTCTGTAAATTCTAGGTTAGACTCTAACAAATTCCTAATACAATGCATCTTATGAAATAAGTGGCAAAATGACTACAATACTTTGACTTAATGCAATATTTAATTTAATAAGCTCATTCATAACTTTTATGGGGACCAAGGCCTTTTCTGAATAAGTTCTTAAATTAAATAGTTAAAGTAACTTGTTTACTTTCATTGGAGTGTTAGATTTTAAACAGTTGGAAATTTTCATAAACAGAAAATTCGCTTGCTCATGGAAAATAATTATTTTCAACTCTTGGTTTTCAAAATCTGTTTGTACAGTTTCCATATCTAGCATGGTATGCATCAGATTGTGCTGGTAAAGAAGGTGGTGACTATCAATTTCAGGAGCTTAGTTTCTTAATATCCGATACAGATATTTTTCTTATTTTTTGAGCTATAGCATAATTTATCAGAAATCCTTGAAATGACTAATGTCCATGCCTTCAAGGTCAATTACTTTATTTGTACAAATACTCGTTCAGATCAGCCATTCTTTTCTTTCAGTGTTTTGTGTTTGAGTTTCAGCCTGCTAACTTTTGATGAACTTCACATTGTTGTACCCTTCGGAAACTTTAAATCAGATTATTGTAGCATCTATTCTTCCACCATGTATGTGAGAGAGGTCTATATGATTGATCATCAAGCTTTATCTATCCTATTGCTGAAAATGCAACCTTCAATTTCTTTCCAAAAAATGAAAAAACAAAAGAAAATGCAACCTTCATGTAAAATGTGAAAACTACTATTCCACTTTACCATAGTTTGAGTTATTTGTCTTCTTTCTTATTAGTTTCATATAAATCACTGAGAAATAGGGGCGACCAAGTGCATGAGGCTTCCACCATTGTGGGGTCTGGGGAGGGTTAGTGTATGTAGGTTTAAAATGTGGAAAGAGGCGATATCTATTTCAAACCTGTGACTTGCTGGTCCTAATGGGGGAACCTTACCACTGTACCAAAACTCACCCTCGTATAAATCACTAGCATCTACATGACATATAAACATTGCTCAGATTGCTGTTTGTCAAAATTCATTTTTCGAGCTTGAAATATGAGAGACCTAGCCCCAGCTTGAGCTAGGCTTGAAATGCTACCTCTAATTCACTAGGATCTACATGACATATAAACATTGCTATTTATCAAAATTCATTTTCGAGCTTGAAACATAAGCGACCTAGCCTCACTTGAGCTTGGCTTGAAATGCGACTGCTTATTTGAGCTTGGCTCATGCTTATCATGAACTAGGATGGTCTAGCTCAAGATCAGGTCATCTCCTATGTAGCTAGCTTGAGATAAGCTCTGAGGTACTCATTAATGACTAAGAGGAGGGGAGAGTATACAGGATAGGAGGCTGTTGGCAGTGTGGGTGGAGCTGCAAAAATTCTGAGTTCCACAGGGAGAAGTCCTTGAAAGGCTAAAAGTCCTGAGGTCACCACCTAATGTTGACCTTTTATCGACATTTGGCACCTCGCCATTGTCATCATTGTGCTGTTGAGTATGGGACAAAGCAAGGGGTGACAACCTCAGACCTTGGAACTTATTGCCATTATTACCATATGAACAATGTAGGAAGGAGAACAAGGGAATGAAGCAGGAGCTCTTAACTCAACAGTTTGGGGGATCAAACCTTGGGACAGTATTTGGCTGTTAGGTTAGCCCTTCGTTAGTGGAGAAAAGGGAAAGTTGAAAATAATTTCAGTGCTTTGGAGAGAGGAATCACTTGGGCACTAGTTGAAATAAGAATTAGGTAATCTGGGCATTTAGATGGCTATTGACAGCTAAATGGTTGCCCATTGTATAAGGACTTGTTTTAGAAGTTGCATAAAAAATTACATGCATGGAATGGAATGACTAAATTAGCTTGACGATGATCATGCACAATATGGTTACAGACGTTTTCATAGCTCTCTTCCTAGTGCTGATGTTAGTTTTTCTTTTTAGAAAAAAATCAAATGGGGATCACAGCCATATTTTGCAGGTATCATGGCATCATGTGTTCAAAACAATTTAATATAAATTAGTAATTAAATATATAGTTTTGATGTACGTCAAGTTAAGCTAGAGTCAGCTGGCCATAACTCATGTTTAACTTGTTTATTTTTTGAGCTTGGAACTGTGGCTTGGTTTCAGCTTGTTTACTAATTAAGCAAGCCAAAATCAAGCTCAATTTCAAGCTGAAGATGAACAGCTCATTCATTTGAGAGCCCTAAATATACCGGCTCTCTGGCATTTAATCTTTTGCTTGATTGAATAGTAATCTTTTCATTACACTTTTTTCTAAATAATCTGTTTCTTATTTTTCTTAAAGAATGGTGTGATCTTACTATATGCAAGATTTGCCATATTGCCCTGAACTGTCCGGTTCCGGGCCTATGGAACTGGACCAAAGGGAAAACTGACATGGTTCCACCCCTTGGTTCAAGAAATCCAGTGATGAAGGGTAAGAGGGAGGAAGAGAGGCCGAGGGAGGGACACTTATGAATTTTCAAAAAATTTTAGAGCTCTGGCCCGATTTTGTTTCGAAACATGGGTTGCCCCATGTGGCCTATGGAGGAGATGAGGGCTTTCGAGCCCTCTTTTTCTCTCCCTCCCTCTCTTTCCTCTCTCCCTCTCCCTCTCCTCCTCCTTGGCTAGCTCTCCCTTTGTCGGTATGGTCTGGAAGGACATGGCATGGTACCGTACTGTACTGTTGGGCAAGTGATATGGGTCCCAGTGCTAGTATAGCCAACCTTCGCTATAGGGTTCTTTAATGCACAACTTCTTTTGAAGCGGTGATTTCTTTTGATCAAATTGAAGGTAGTTTTTGGAGCCATGTGTTTCTGTTATTTGTGTACATAATCTGTTAAATGCATATCTCTTGTTGTTAATGCAAAACTTTAGTATTCTATTAAGTCTCTTCCACTGCTGATAATTTATCTGGTTATAACTTGTGCTACTTTTGCAGTGTTTCCTGGTTTGCCTTTATATTCCCTGTATTCATATTCTTCAGTATTAATGTGTTTCCACATGGTCCTGGAGTTGTTCAACTCTGATGTGATTTAACTTTAAATTTTTGTGGTTTATTCTCAGGTGTGCTGTTCTGGTCATGGAAAAAATGGGGCTCTATGTGTGCTTCAACAATCAATTCGTCCTGAATTAATCACAGAGGTGAAACTATTTTTATTTATATTAATATACGTTATGGAAGCTGGTAACCCACCAATTTATTTCAGTATATCTCTGTCGAGCAGACATTTAACAGTCATTGTATGTGATTTGTTACATGAATCTCTGGAAATTGAGAAATAAGTTATTAATAAGTTGATCCTTTGTTAACACTGCTGAAGTCTATCTGCAATCATGATGAGAGAAATGGATGTTTTGTCTCAACTCTCAAGTAGATGGCTGTTGTGAATTGACAAGGATTTGCGCATAAGGCTGAAGGAGAAGAATTGGGTACAAGAGAGCCCTCACTATGTGTAAATTTGCTGTAATTTCTGGATTTCTTCGGAGTTGGTGTTGGTTTAGAAATCTTCAGGGGTATTTTAGTAGGGTGCAACTTCTAAGTGAGGGATGCTACTGGCATGAAAAAGGACAGTAGGGTATGAGTAAGGAATGTGAGATAGATTGGTTTGTCAACTGATGACTTATTTTAGGTCGTTTCAGCAAATATTTTGATTGCTTTGCAGCTGCTTGTACCTCTTCCCAATATATTTTGTTAGATTGTACTTTCTTTCTTATATTTTCCCTCTAATTGAAGAACAAAGATTATGAGGAATTCTTTTTCCATTTAGATTCCTATATATGAAAGTTGATTATGTATTTGGTGTTCCAAGAATAGATGATTTTCAGCTGAAACTCTTGTATTTGTAGCTGGCAAGCTGCTGAAACTCGTCCGAAACTGCTCTGTTGTTGCCAAAACTGACTGAAACTAATCAAAAGTGAAACTGGGGATCAGTTTCGATTTAGTCTTGGCCTATAGGATTGGTTATGACTGAAAGTTCAATTAGTTTTGATGCCTATGGACTGTGAAATATGAATTATGAGTTTCCATGTTAAAGAAAAACAATAATTCTATTTTAGAAATTTAGTAGAGGAAAGGTTTGTTTTCCGAAATCCTTCCATCACAGAACACTATCATTATCACATATATTCTTTCATGATCAACCATGTTTATTTGAAAATTTATGGACCATACTGACTTGGTGCAAGAAGGGTCCAATTTATTATGGTTTGATTGAGCTGAGTGTTGGCACAACTAAAGTTCATGTGGGGCTGCAATGTTTTGGGAAATGAGCAGTTTGTGATGCTTGTGGATGGTGTTCACTTACACTGAGATGCGGATGTCATGTTGTAGGCACGTCTTTTTATTTGATAAATTTGATGATATGTATGTCCTTCTCCGCTTTTGACTGTGACTGTCCTTTGATCGATAAAATCTGGTACAAATTCACAAATGGAAATCATTAATATGGATTATAGAAAATGAAAATCATTGCATTTGCAGAAACAGTTTGAGGGTTGGGACCTATGTCTAATGTTTGTTTCTTGTTAGCACCTTAACTAAAACAACAATGAATGACAAGATGATGTTTCTGAACTCACCAAAATTTATAATGACACAGTGCTCAAGAGTTGTGGAAGCTCTCTAGAATTATTCTTTGTGGTGAACCCCTTGTTCATTTCCCCTTGTAATGGGAGGACAAACATTTGCTTAATTGCTTCTCTGTCTCTCTCTCTCTCATGCTCTTCTTTTACGAATACAGTTTCCTTGTTCCTTAAGGAAAAAAAATCTCAAGAAAACTGAAACTGGATTTGGACACTTTAATTTTGTACATCCTATAAATATTTTTCAACTCCTATTGTTCTGTGCGCTGGTCATGCATGTTCAGCTATAGTATTTTGATATTATGCTTGACATATGCAGGTGGAATTACCTGGCTGCAAAGGGATTTGGACAGTGTACCATAAGAGTTCACGTGGTCATACAGCTGACTCTTCTAAAACAATGTCAGAAGATGATGAATATCATGCATATTTGATAATAAGTCTGGAGGCTCGAACTATGGTAATTTTTGTGAATGAATTCACATGCTTTGATCATTTAATTGGACCTATATTTCCTACTGAAATAAATTTTTTTCTTCCGTATAAGTGCATTTTCTTATCATAATTGTACCTTTGTCTGTCAATTTGTAAGGTGGTTACTGGTGTATCTTAGACTACGGTAACTGGCTATTATTTTGTGAAAATAATTTTGTTTCTTCTGCTTCTTTATGTTGAATTTGTGGTGTGGCTTTAGAAACTTGTGTGTTGTTATATCATCTAGTGATATTGTGCCCTCATTCCCTTATACTGTTATCCTTGCTTTCATTTGATCTGAGATTTCAAGTCTTGTTGATAGGCTTCTCATAGTAGGTGAATTTTTTAAATGCTAATTATAATTTAACCAAGGTTAATGAACCATTATTGGTACTCCCATTAGTCCTACTCGTATCTTAAACCAAGTGGTATGGATCTTGATGGTATAATGTCACACTAACAGACAGTACACCTCCTGGTGCTGGCACAAAAAAAAAAATTGAGGTGTACCATGTGTCAATATGGCACGGTATTGAGGGGCATGCTAATACAGTACCTAAGCAATACCATACAGTACAACTATTACAGACCAGTGCACTCCAGTACTTAAATCCCATTTTAAACGATCTTTAACCATTGTGCTCAATTACTTTAATATCCAAAGAAATAAAATGGCCTTCTCCACTCTCCTTATATGCAATTCTTTTCAGGGGTCTGCCATTATCGACATCCTTAGCTTGCACTCAAATTTCAGCTAGAGCCGAAATTCTTTGGCCTAAGAAAAAATGTTTTTGATTGAACAGAAATAAAAGTACTTGAGTTTGGGTAATTTTGCCCAATTTTGGCTAAAATTTGCCAGTTCTAACTCCAGTGTTTGTATTGTAGCAGCTGAAATTGATCAACTTTGGCCAAAATGAGCTCATATAAGGCTTATAGAGGTGTTTCTGGATTTTTTTAGCAATAGCTTGATAATGAGCGAAAAAGTGAATCTTTGAAAGTAATTTTGTGAAATTGATTTAAAATTTTCTTGGTTTTGAATAGATGTAAAAGCAACTTCGTTTTGGGTTGCTACAGCCTACAAATATAAATGAAATAGTACCTTTTTTTTGTACTCTTTGTTGTAAAAATTAAGAAATATTTAATAGACCTAACTTGCAATTTATTTGGTATTGAGATAGACCGAGTTTTAGAAACGAGGTCTCTTTTCCATATTAGTTTAAACATGTTAATTATTTTAACATGATTGTGTACATCTAGTATCAAGTTCATAGCAAATGATACCATGGTTTTCTATACGGGCCCGAACCGGTCGATACACCTCGTACTGTACCATATCGGTAGGAAATTGGAACGGTTCAGGCCGATTTTCGGAAAATGGCCTGAACCGAACTGAACCAATTGGTACGGTGCGGTGCGGGTCGGTACCGGGCGGTTTGGTCCGGTACGGATCGGTATGGTTAGTTTTTTTTTCTTTTTCTTTGGACCATTACGTGGGATTTTTTTAAATTTTTTTATTGACGGTATGGGATGGTACGGTATGATATGGTACCATACCGTACCGGCACGGGTGCCGGTACCGAGTCCACAAACCTTGAATGACACTATAGTTTCAAAATGGTATCTGCTCCTTTTCTTTTTGACACAGTTTTATTACTTTTTCATATTTGTAATTTTTTTAGACTGAATTTTCTTCTTCACCAAATTTCGATAGTTTTAAAAGTTATCACATCATCAAAACTATGCATAAGCAATCCAAAAGTTCAAATTATTACAATAATTGATTTTTCTTTGTTTCTTTTCTATCTTTATTATTTTTCAGATAGAGCTCCTGAACTTAAAATAAAACTGGTGAAATTAGTGAAACGGAATCTCGTTCAGCCAAGCCAAAATCAAAACTGTGATTTTCTTTGATCCAAACTGATTTTAGCAAGAGATCCACTAATATGTGCCATGCTTAAGTTAACATAAGAGTTATATAAAGAGGCCTCATATGTTTCGTTAAGGTTTTATTTCTATAATTAATGCATTGTTGTAATGTTAATTCAAGTTTGAGTATCATAATGATCTTTTTATTTACATATTGATGCATTGTTTAAAATAGTATATAAATGCATTTTTTTATGAAACGAAAGCAAAGATGACATCCTAGTTAAGATCGATGGACTATAGAAACCACAAAGTGGTAGAATTCTTTTTTGATATCTATTATACAAAATAATGCGAAGAGAGATGAAGATAAATGAAGTATAATTAGAATTGCTTGGATAATATGGAGAGGTATTTTTGGGGTATATGTGATTCAAGGTAAGGAGAATCATGCCAAACCATCCGATTTGTGGTGTACCAAACCAGATAGATCAGTTGCAAGCACGGTTCTCTTCTTTGAATCGAAAAGATTTGTAAAAACCTTTAGGCCCTCTAGTTTGATATCGTCTCATTCAAAAAACTCGTCTATTGTCCTATTGAAGCCCTTATCACCATTCGATGCCATCGATAGATCCGATGTCTCTCCCCCCACTCTCTCCCTCTTCGTGTCTCTCTTTCTCCCTCACTCTCTCTCTCTCTGTCGGGGTCCTTGTCACTAGATTTCGGAGTTGTTGAAGCCCCGAGCCTCAGCCTTTCTCTCTCCCCCTAAGTCTCCCTCCATCTCCTTCCTCTCCTACCCTTTCCCTCTCTCTCTCTTCTTGAAGCTCCTTGTTGATGGGCCCTCTTTCTTTCTCTCTCCCCCATCTCCCTCTGTTTGCCCCTCCCTCTCCCTCTCCCTCTCTCTTCCTCCCTCTCCCTATTTTGGTGCATCTTGGAATGGCATAGTTTGGACCAGTATCATGCAGAACTAGTTGCTGGCCAGTACGTACCCCAGTACCAGTTTGGCGAGCCTTGATGTAATCAAAGTAACCATAATAATGGAAATTTTATAGAAAAATAGAAAGGATTGCAATGTTGTATGGCTGAAAGTGTCCAGCAATAAAGAGGGTTCAGGACAATAAATTGAGTGTAGTAGAAATGAGAATATTAAGATGGATGTATAGAAAAGGATAGATTGAGAAATAAGGGTCTATTTGTGATGGCCCCCATAGATCTGACGGGATTGTCTCGAAGAGTGCCTTGGGAGTGGGAGCGGGGAGAGAAAGAGGGCGGGGCTTTGTGGGCTGACTGGCTGATCCTTATGAGTGAAAAAATATCTTGGGTGGACATCTTTTTAATTCCGTAGTGATCGATCCTAGCAACACCCACACTCTCCCTCTCTGGCTCATGCTCCCTTCTTGTATCCCACTTTTGCACTCTCTTTGGGACATCCCGTGGGATCCAACCGGAATGCCCAAATTGGCCTTAAGCATATTAGAAATTGTTCAGGAGTTGCACATTCATTGATGACTTTAGTAGGTTCACTTGGATCTACTTCTTGCGTATAAAATCTGATGTGTTGTCTTGTTTCAAAGCTTTTGTGTCAATGGTTGAAACTGTTTTCGACAAAGGTGTAAAGACCCTATGATCTGATTTAGGGGGAGAGTATATGTTAAATCAGTTTCAATTATTTCTTCAACACAAAGAAATAACCTCTTAACATTCTTGCCCCTATACTCAGCAAAATGGTCTTGCTGAGAGAAGACAGACACATTCTTGATGTCGCTCGCACCCTGCTCCTTGATGCTGCGGTACCTCCAACATTTTGGGATGAGGCTATGAGGGCTGCTGTGTTTTTGATTAATCGTCAGATCTCGAAAAAATTAGAGAATGTCAGTCCCTATTTTAAACTTTTTAAAGAACAACCAAATTATAGAAGTCTTCATCCCTTCGGTTGTCTGTTTTGTTCATCGTCATCCTCTTGAATGTCATAAAATTTCTGCTCAGGCTGCTCGCTGTGTATTCTTGGGTTATGCAGTGAATCAAAAGGGGTTTCGATGTTATAATCTTCACAATTAACGTATTCGAGTGTCCCGGAATGTCGTATTTTTTGATAAACATTTTTCTATTCCCACCATCTGTCCTTATCTTCCCAAGTCTCTTCCTTCATTGTACATTTATTTGACATAACTCATGAGGCAGGTTTCTCTAGCAAATTCAAACATGGGATGGTCTACAAGCGGAGGGATACATCGAACTAGTTATTCCTAATGCCACAGGTGCTGGTCAAGCTGAACCTCTTAACTCTACTGTTGACCCTGATCCTAAACCTGAACTGGTATCTGAATTTCCTTCACTTCCCAATATGAGGAGATCCACTCGCCCCATTCGCCCACCTGACCGCTATGGCTTTCCATCCACTTCGATAGAAACATCCTCTCTCTACCTTGTCCACAATTTTCATTCCCAATACATACTCTCAGACTGTGAAGCATGAGTGTTGGCGATAGGCTATGGTAGAAGAGTTAGATGTTTTGGTCAAAACCAACACATGGGATCTCATTTCCTATCCATTAGGCATCAAGCCTATAGGATGTAAATGGATTTATAGTATCAAAATAAAATTTGATGGATCCTTGGAGCGCTACAAGGATCAATTGCTCGCCTTGGGGAATTGTCAAGAATATGGAATTAATTATCAAGATACTTTTGCCCTTGTGGCTAAAATGACAATTGTTCGGACTCTTGTTGCATTGGCTGCGTCAAAATCTTGGCCTATATTTCAAATGGACGTTAAGAATGCTTTCTTGAATGGAGATCTACATGTAGAAGTTTTTATAAAACCGCCACTTGGATTGCCTTTGCCATCACAAGATTTGATTTGTTGATTGAGGAGATCACTCTATGGGCTCAAACAAGCACCACGAGCATGGTTTACTAAGTTGTGACATACCATTTAGAAGGCAGGATTTCAATAGAGCAAACAAGATTCATCCCTTTTCTTGCAAAGGTCTGCTCATGGTCTTACTCTTATTATAGCGTATGTTGGTGATATATTGATCTCAGGTGATGATACTCTTGGAATACAACACATTAAAGGTTTGTTGCATCGGTCGTTTTAGATTAAAGACTTTGGGTATTTTAATTATTTTTTAGGTGTTGAAGCCCATCGCACCGAAAAAAGGCATACATTTGACTCAACAGAAATATTTGTATAATCTAATATCTCTTGCTCAGCTTTAGAATAGTCCCACTATTGCCACACCTATGGAAATAAATCTGAAACTTCGGAGTGAAGATGGCAATCTACTTGATGATCCTACCTATTATCACAAACTGGTTGGGAGCCTCATTTATCTCAGTCTTACTCGCCGAGACATTGCCTATGCTGTGAATACTGTAAGTCAATTTATGACCGCTCCTTGGCATACACATCTTGTTGTTGTTCATCATATTCTCCGCTACCTCAAGAGTACTCCTAACCAAGGACTATTCTTTTCTTCTAGGGCCTCACTGTCCTTGTCTGCATATGCTGATGCTGAATGGGGAGCTTGCCCCAACGCTAGGAGGTCTATTACTGGTTGGTTTGTTTTTTTAGGATAGTGCTTGATTTCATGGAAATGCAAGAAGGAAGATCGGATTTTTCGATCATCCACTGAAGCTGAATATCGTACAATGTTTGCTGCATGTTCTGAAGTCACCTGGCTAGGAGGATTTCTCTTGGAATTGGGTTTCCCTTGCAATAAATGTACTCCCCTACATGCTGATAATACTAGTGCCGTTCGCATTGCTGAAAATCCAGTCTTACATGAGCGCACAAAATATATTAAAATTGATTGTCACTACATTTGTGATGTTCTTGAGAGAAAAATTATTACTCGTCTACTTGCCCTTCAAAGAATAGATTGTTGATATTTTCATGAAGGCTTTCTCTTTTGATCGACATAAGTTTATCAGTAGTAAATTGATGCTGAAAGATTCCTTAATATCAATTTGAGGGGGAATATCAGCAGGAATCTAAATATAGCAAAATTCAAGAATATCTTATCAGCAAGGATCTAAATATAGCAATAAGCAGGAATCTAAAAATAGGTTGTATTTGTATAGACTATATTACTATCTTTGGAGCTGTAGTATATTATTAATTATCATGTTTTATATAGCTGTTTGTATAAGCTAAATTACCTTACCAGCAGGGATCTAAATATAGCAATCAGCAGGAATCTAAAAATAGGTTGTATTTGTATAGGTTGTATTACTATTTTTGGGGTTGTAGTATATTATTGATTATCCTGTTTTATATAGCTGTTTGTATAGGCTGAATTACTATTTTTACCTGTGGAAGATCTATATAAAGAGGCTTTGTGATCCCAAGAGGACGGCATTTTTTGGCATCCCAAACCTTCTCCATATTCTTGTTCTTGTGTTTTTGTCACTGCCGCAGAGTAGATGTCGACAACGAATCCCAACAATGAACTGATCGAAAAAATAAAAGATGCCTCAAGTCGCAGATCCAGCACCAGATGTTGACTTGAGAAAGTTATCGACTCGCAGACATAGCTGTCTTGGAACAACAGCCCAAACAGCACCAAGCTAGTGCTGCTTGCTGTCCACAATAGGGGAAATGCCTTGTCGGAGCGTTGGAAAGTTCTGGTTGATAACTCCGATGCCCAGGCAGCAATAAGCAACATCGGCAGAGAGAGATGAGAGGCCTTGAGTCGAAGATAATGAAAAGGAGAACAAGATAAATGGACTTGCTCCCTATGGGCTTACTCCAGACGACGCCAATGGCGAAGGAAAAAGAGAACACATCTCACAAAATCTGAAATTTTATTCATTACCGTTTCCACTACATGATATGCGTGTCTTATTAATAGAGTTGCCAACTAACAAATTAATAGAAAGATAAGAACAAATGGCCAATATCTCAACAACTAACATATTTAACTTGACCTTATCTACACAATAACTAATTGAAACTAATTAAAACCCAAAACAGAAAAGTCTAAAAATATCTAAACCAAACTCGAATTCACTTTAAAACTCTAGTGCGGGCTCATTAAGCCAGATGCTTGGCTTACGTCGAAGTCGGCGCTGCGTGTAGGTTCTAAGTGAGACTTGCTTCGCATCACTTGTCTTTCAAAATTCTCTTCCAGGTCTCAATGTTTGTGCAAAATCCTGAACACGATAATATCCAAATACATATGTAGATTAGTATTTTATTTTTATATCTATTCTGAAGTCAACAAAATATGACAATTCATTTTCTATGTTTTATGTATTATCCATCATAGTGTTTGCCGTACTGGTACGAGATGTACTAGTTCCGCACCGGTATGACGTACCATATCATACTGATACTGCCATATTGTGCCGTACCGAATTATATACTGACATTATAATAGGATGGTACTGATATACGGTCTGGTATCGGGATGGCGAACCTTGATCCATCATTTCATGGGTTCAAATAAACCTCATATCAACAACCATTTGAAAGGTGCAAGTGAACAATTACAGTTGTAACCAATGGTTACAACTCACAGCTATTTTTGCTTCTCTTTTTAGAGTGCATATCTAACCTTGGTTCGAGTGTATTTATTAGCACATATGAATATTTTATATAATCAATTAATTTATACACATTTATACAATATATGATAGATTTTTTTGACATCTTGTTTACATCAAGCATTAGAAGTAATTAATATGCAAGCATTTCTTTGTTTCAACTTGCAATGCCAAATATATCAAGATTCTGTGGATATTGTTCTTTCGAAGGTAAGTAGACAGTTATGTACAGGAATGCCTCTAAAAGTATTTCATGGAAGTCATAAAGTATTCAACCTTCATTTTTCACCCTACGATCATGTGCCCAGTATTTTACTTGAACTCTCCATTTTTGTGTTAGCTGAATGATAACTACTGTATGCCTTTTTTTGTCATATACTAGGATATGCAGTATCCTATTCATTTATCTTTTGAAATCTAGGTTCTTGAAACAGCTGATGATCTGGGAGAGGTGACGGAAACTGTGGATTATTATAAAGGATGTACAATTTCTGCAGGAAACTTATTTGGAAGGTGACTATATTTTTATGATTATTTCATTTTACTTTTTCAAGGAATCATATGTTTCTTTTTTGGCCCCTTTTCCATCCTTCCCTCTTACTGTGCGGTTGACTATTTCATTTGTTAGCTGAGTGGCCAGTGGTAATTGTGGAATAATGCAGGAATCCATTTATGAGGTGATTCACAGCAAACTGTAGCTGCTTGCACATTACAATCATGTATGGTGCATGAACAAATGGACTATTCTTGCTTACCATTCATTTCATGCTTGAAATTTTCTCCATGTTCATTAAAGGTGGTGGATAGCATGTGCAAGTTGACCAGTATGATGGTGGGAAGTAGTGAGCTGGCTGAGGCCTAACTTGGCTAATGCAATATCCTACTAGACCCAACTTAGAATATAGCGGGGAACCTCACAGTTGATAAATGTCTTATGTACAGCACTGCAAGTTTCCGTGACCACATTTAAACTCCCTTCTTCACGTGGCAATTACTTCCAATCCAGAGACCTTATAATCTCCTTCACCTTGGGGATCTCATCATGTGATCTCCTTGTTAGGTATCTATCGGTGCGAAACCCATATTCTTTTAACTAGGAAAGCATCCAAAATTCCAAATAACATTAACTTGTCTACCAACCAAACAAATTCCATGCTTGGGATTTTACAAGGTTGTGCTTCGGAGAATAACAAGGATAGGATTGGGGGCTAGTATAAAGTTACAATTTTTTTTTTTTTTTTTTTTTTTTTTTTTTTTTTTTTTTTTAAGAGAATAAACTTTCACAATAGAGAAACACTGAGGTTTTCTCCTCTGTTTTATCAAACTATCAATCTTTAATCTGGAATGCATTTTTTAACAAATCATGTATATGTGGTCATGCATACATACATGCATATAACCAGTAAGAGCTGCAAATTTCTCAATAGCATTTAAAACCACTTTTGGTGGTTTGAGGTTTTCAGAAGTAATAATCACTTAGCTAGGGTTTGAAAGTAGTTTGGTAGAAAAAGTTCACTTATAAAGATAAAAGGAATAAGTTAATAAAGCAGCCATATATTTCAAAAATCAACATGGAAATTGCCTATATGACACGGGAAAATCTATGGAAACAATAGACAAGAAAATTTTATGAATGATCACTTTTCAGTATCTAATATCTATCAATTTTTGTTCCCTCATTTTCAATACTATTATGTTGCATGGCATTTTAATGATTTTGACCATATCACTTGGAGATGTTTATTCTGCAGATGTTTCTTTCATGAGTCTTATATGTTCATGTGCATTCTTGTGTCACAAAAGAAGAGAAGAATGAAAACAACCTTACTTATGATGAAGTGGCTGGGGAAGTATTTAAATGCTTTTGGAATGCTGAGATGTGCAAGAAATTTTACCTTCTAATAGCTATGATGGCTTGTAAAGAAGGCATGGGCATGGTTATATGTTAAAATAGTAAGGATCAATTTGGCATTATTTATATTAGAATATGGTTTTCCGAACCATCCCGAACTGGACGGTTCTGGCCGTACTAAACTGTATTGATAGGAAACCGGTTTGGTTTTGGCATAGAAACCGGCATGGCGGCCGTATCAGAGGAAGGGAGAAGAAAGAGAGGAAGAGAGAGAGAGAGAGGTTGGGGGGGAGAAGGATAGGGAGAGGAAGAGAGGCGTCGGAGGCTGTTGGACGCTGTTTCGGGCTCGGTAATGGTGGAGGGAGGGAAGAAGAGAGGGGGAGACTGGGAGCTCCTACTTGTCTTCGGAGGCCGTTGGAGGTCTTCGGATGGCCGCCGCCGCCGCTGCGACATCTCCGTTGATTGGCGAGCGAGCACCCGATGTCGGAGGAGCGGACGAGGGAGGCCCTCCTCGTACACGGAACAAGGGTTCGCCCTGTGTTCGTCTTTTATTTTGGGATTTTATCGGTCAAAGTCGGCAACGCAATTGCCAACTTTGGCATTTATTTTTTTAATAATTTGCCGCCTCCGCTCCTTTGGCCTCAGGTGCCCTCGATGATCGCTCGCCGGACATTGGAGGTGTTGCAGCGACAACGGTATCCATCCGGAGACCGGTAAGAGCTCCTAGTCTCTCCCTCTCTTTTCTTCCCTCCCTCCGCCATTATCGAGCTTAGAACTGTCGGAGGCCCTCTCTTCCTCTCTTTCTTCTCCCTCTCCCCTACTATGCCTTGTTGGTTTGGCTTGGCACGGACTGATACAGAACTGTATCGCCAGCCAGCCGGCATGGTGACCGGTTTTGGTTCCGCGATCCTTGTATTAGATAAAACTTATCAACATTATGCTGTATGATAAATTGATGAAGACCTAATTGTCTCCAAGATGATGTTATGATTAAAATTTGAGATGGTCTAATGAAACCCACGCAGATGTTGAGGAAAGGAAGTCAAAGGCTTAGCTCACATAGCTGCTGATGTTGATAATAAAATGTTATGAGGAATGACTTACAAGGTGACCCTCATAGGTCATGGTGATGCACAATTATTGATGCACTGTAGATGAACTTTCATAAACAAAATCTGGATTGGAGAAGCTCCTGTAGTTTTGTATTGTTCTGGGGTTTATGCGATTAATGTCAATGTATTGGTAAAATCTTTTTGTGCTTTTTATAGTGCACATTACTGTATAGAGGGGAAGCATTTGCAATTTCTATCCCGTTTCTGTTTGATTTTCTTGAAAAGATTTGTGTTCTAAAATAAAGGTGGTGTGCCATGGGGTTTCCTTGTTTCTCTTGTATTCATTCTATTAATGCAAATAAGCTGAAAATTTGACTAAAGTCTTGGTGACCTCTAAATTGATATTGAGAATACCAGGGGATGAGCAAGTATTTTGTCTGTAAATGTGTCATTTTTCTTGCCATAAAATGATCTTATCCTGTCAAAATATTTTGTGAAATTTCAGATGGGTAAGTTAATGTTACTTGTGCATGTAAGTGTTCCTTTCCTTTTTTTATAAGTCATAAGTTTTTGCCAGGCGTCGAGTCATGCAGATTTTTGCACATGGTGCCCGTATCCTTGATGGTTCATACATGACCCAAGAGTTGAACTTTGGTGGACATAATTCTGACTCAACCACCAACTTGGAGTTATCTGCAGTAGCATCTGTTTCTATAGCTGATCCCTATGTATTACTAAAAATGACTGATGGAAGTATTCAGCTACTTGTTGGAGGTATTGTTGCTGAATTTAATGTGTTTCTCATGAACTTTTTAAATTCTTTATATCTAATGTCATTCCATTTGAATAAAATATTAATTTTCATCTTAAATATAACTTCTTATTATGTTCTTATGGATGCATTGTTTTACCTTTAGTTAAGCTCAAAAACAGGAGCAGTATTTCTTACAAATGGTTCATGGACCATACATTAAATATGTAGGAATCTCTTTATAATAATTAAGAAAATCCAAACACTTTAGCTGACCATACTGCTTAAATAACTGATATTTGAGGTATTATACCGGGATCTGCCATATTGAATTGTACTTCCCTGTACTGACCATGTTGGGATGATCTTATCAGTGTAGTGCTGAGGTTCAGCTCAGTGTATGAGCCAAATCAGTCCATATTAGTTTGCACCGAGCAGAACTGCCCCATACTACCCTTTGTTGACCTGTATTTCCTGGTTTCGTGTGCTACCATGCCTGGGAATGAGAAATGGTTTCATGCGGTACCATGCCTGGGAACGAAAAAACAATTGTTGGAAGCCTGTGTTGGTAGGGGATATGTACCGTATCAAACCACTAACATACTGGTACGGTTCCTTGTACCGGTTTTGCAGACCTTAATTGTACTATTAGCCTACTATAAATAATTCTCAAGTGTTTTCATATCGACATATATAAAATAAGATTTTCTGTAATAAATGTAGGAGAAATTGGTTAATCCAGTCTTCCTAGGAAAAGAGAAGGATTATGCATATATGTGTGTGTGTGTGTCAGTGTGTGTATGTATGTATATGTATATGTATTTATTATATGTCTCTGCATGCATGCACGTGCGCGTGTACATATATATGTGTAGATGTATATGTATATCCATATATTATTATACATACATATATACAGTGTACATATGTATGTATATACATATGAATATATATGTTTGCACATGCATGTATAGATTTGTGGTAAATAGCAAGGTTTTAAATACGAGTAATGAACTCTGTACCATTTTCCATCAGGGACGGTATAGTATTGGTACTGATGGTTCATTACTGAAACTAACGACTTCAAAAAACATGAAAAACTGTTGTTATGCACCAGCAAGGTTGGTTAGGTACGTACCAGCATTGAGGCTACTAACAAGTAAATAAGATTTGGCATCCCAACTCCTGTACATACCAATTTCATGTCGAAACTCTATGGTACCAGTCATACTATCTAGCTGGGAAATAGAATCTCCTCATTGTTTATTGCTAGGTCTGCATGATTTCAGATCATTAGAGGATGCCATTATCAGATCCTATCTGCATCTGTTATTTCTTTGTTTCAAGTGCTACAGTTTTTTTATTATTTTTTTTCATTCCAGAAATCATTGTAATCTCCCTTACTCTGGTGCTTGCTTTATGCATGCTAGTCAGATATTTCGTAATGACATATCTTAGTTCTCTTCTAACATGTGCTTTTCCTCCTAATTCTTTATATTGTTTTTAATTGTTGTTTCTTTTTGAATATCCTGTTCATAGTTTTTGAGTTTTTTGCAATATTTGATTTTCTGCATTGTTGTTCTGCAGATCCTTCCGCTTGCACTGTCTCTGTCAATGTCCCACCTATATTTGCAAACTCAACAAAATCGATATCTGCATGTACACTTTATCATGACAAAGGACCAGAACCATGGCTTCGTAAGACAAGTACTGATGCATGGCTTTCTACTGGAATTGCTGAGCCCATTGATGGGAGTGATGGATCATATCATGATCAGGGTGATGTATATTGTCTGCTCTGTTATGAAAATGGTAGACTTGATATTTTTGATGTGCCCACTTTTAAATGTGTTTTCTCTGTGGAAAATTTTATTTCTGGAAAGACCCATCTTGTGGATGCATATATTCCGGAACCAACCATATCTACTCAGGTAAACAAGGAAAAAATGTTTGAGGGGGCAAAAGTTCAAGCAAAGAAGGAAACCCCAGAAAACATGAAGATAGTTGAGTTGGCTATGCAACGGTGGTCTAGTGAGTATAGTCAACCATTTCTTTTTGCGATACTAAATGATGGGACAATGCTCTGTTATCATGCTTACATATATGAAGGCCCAGAAAATGCACCAAAAGTTGAGGATGTAGTTTCTCCTCATAATGTCATCGATATAAGTTATATGAGCAGTTCAAGGCTTAGAAACTTGAGATTTATTCGTGTTGCCCTAGACATTACTGCACGTGAAGAATCTCCAGATTGTGTTACACGACCTAGAATAACAGTATTCAAGAATGTAGGGGGCTATCAAGGTTTATTCCTTACTGGGTCAAGACCGGCATGGTTTATGGTCTGCAGGGAACGACTTCGGATACATCCACAGGTGTACTTACTATGAAGTCAGGCTGTTGTATTTTTATGCCATGCTTAGCATGTTTGTGTTTGCATCGTATACTTCCTATGATTCTAGAAGGTTTTTTAATAATTGTTTTGTACATGCAATAGAATTGCCAAATCAAGTTCATTGGAAGAAAACCATAATGAACCTTGTTTTATCATATGAAAGCTTTTTTAGTTTACAGTCAACTGATGCATATGTTGGATGTTCTCAAAACATCTGATTTTGGTATTTTTATTTAATTTCTTTTTTGCTGATCTCTGTGAATAATTGATCACCTCTGCATTTAGAATTTTGGTTCTGGGACATTACCGTGTTAATTATGCTTTAGGATTATCAAACCATTTGACATATACCTTAAACCCAATTGCAAGCCTAGATATACATAGAAATTAACATAGGCACCTCTGTATGCCTATATGTTTAGCAACATATATACATGCACACGCATGTGCACACAGCATGTTGCATTAAATTGCTGAGACTGGAGCCAGGTCACTGTTACTCCCAGTGTGTTGTATTGCAAAGCTGTTATATAATGCTTATTTTGGTGTTTTCACTATGTGCTGATTGCAGGGTTTTTTTTTTGCTGTAGTGATTGCATCAGCTTTTGGTATAGCAATATGTATTAATATTCTCCAATAGGTTCTGTCCATGCATTAGGAATTGTAAGCACCCTACTGGCTCCAGCATGATTATGCATACATTCTTACTTTCATGCACTCATTTATACAAACTTCCTAAGTGCTAAAACTCTTAGGAAAGTAGATTGGTAATAAAAATTGCATTTTCTAGCAGGAGCAGGCACCATATGTTAGGTCAGACAAGCATATATACATTAATTGATCATATCTGTATGTGTTAGTGTCTGCAGGTGCACATATGCTGTCTTCACTTCATTTTTAGTATGACTTTAGAATATTGTTGTGGCTTAGGGATGAATATCAAACCCCTCCAGGGTCTCCACCATTCCTCATTATCATTCCTCCTTAAATGGATCTTTTCCAAGTCAGATGGGACCTGAAAGGTTTTTCTTTAGTTACCTGTGCTTAACCTGTCCCCACTTGCCAGGAGGTAACATAGGTTTCATATTACCAGCCTCTCATGTAAAATCACTTAGCTAGAAATGAAAATTCATTTCAGAGGGTTGACATCTGGTCAATAAAATCACTTTAATCTTTCAGTATAACCATTTTGACTTAGAGCTGTGATCATCTTCTAGCTTAGCATACTCTTTTAGCTAGATGTGTAGATTTTCTCTTCTTGTGGGTGCGCTACATGATTCGTGTAAACAACAGTGTTCCTGGAGTTCAATTTGTGCTAAAATCATATGGGTTGAAGATTTTGTTAAATAGTTTACTATTCTGCAATTATAGTTATGGCATGTAAATTTTAATAACCATTCCCCTAGAATTTACATGATTAATAGATGCGACTTTGAAAACTAAAGACTTTTGTATTTTAGTACTGAAATCAGATGCAATCCCTTCTATATTTCAAAAGACCCTTCTGGATAGAGTTCTTTGTTTTATTGACAATTTACCCAGTAGACAACTTGTAATACTTGAGTGATAATTAAATCTGTGTCACTTGAGGTCGTCTTTCTTCCTTGGCTTTTGACATTAGAGCTGGTCTTTATATTTCTAACAATTTTAATATTTAATTCTTATTGTAGCTCTGCGATGGATCCATAGTGGCTTTTACTGTTCTCCACAATGTGAATTGCAATCACGGTCTCATATATGTTACATCACAGGTAACTATTGTAAAACCATGCCTCTGAACTTTCTTAGGATATTCTTTTCTCATGAAGACATGGGACAGAAAATTGACCTAAAAGTAACTTTCCTGCTATAGGGTTATTTGAAAATTTGTCAGCTGCCATCTGTATTTAATTATGATAACTATTGGCCAGTTCGAAAGGTGAGCTCTTTGGTTTCTACTACACTAGCATGGACATTTTTACAGAAAGGGGTTGGCGAAATTCATACTCCTCTTTTTCACATCATGGTCAGGTTCCTTTGAGGGGCACCCCGCATCAAGTCACTTACTTTGCTGAAAAGAATCTATACCCACTTATCATATCTGTTCCTGTAAGTGATTCTACATCTCGGATGACTTTTTAGTGATGCATTGCTTACTATGAGGTCTCTGGACCATTTAATTTAGCAACTACAGAAATCTGTTTATAAATTGAAATGCAAATATTCTATTCTTCTTTATCAAATTGTCATTAATGTTCTTTCGAAAAAAGTCTTACCATTATTTAGTTGATAATGGAAAAAAATGTTGTATCTGATTAAAGCTGTGTTACCCAGTTATGTTCTCAAGAATCCAGGGTTCTGGGAGGGGCGTACTGGGGTTGGGCCTAAACTTTGACAATTTTTTGTTACATAAAGTGGCTGCCCGAAGACTCAATCCTGTGCCTACACCTATAAACCCAAGCCCTTACCATTGCACCAGGCAATAGCCCCTATGTTGTATCTAGTTACTTCATAAATATCATTTGCACAGAATCATATCTAGACAAGATTTTATATTGTCCCTGATGTGAATAAACTAGTTTTAAGTAGCTACTTTGTTAATGAAATCATTCTTGCATTGCCATGCACATTAAGGGGTTGATTGTTTAGTAGGTTTGAGTAGAGTATGAATTTTGCTAAAGATGATTTTATTAGTCTTGTAAATCCAAATGTTTTACACAACACCAAAATGGGTTTTAGGTAAAACCAATATCTCATGAAACCCAATATTTGTATTTTATCAGGATCAAATTTGTTAAAAGTCGCCACCTAGGTGCATAGGCACCGCCGAGACACTTGGTCGAGCTGCTTAGGCAAACCCATTTGGACTTTACCTCTTTAAGGGTTTGTTTTCTGATCTTCTTTCTTTATTTAAGCCTTGTAATGGATACGGGAGGGTAGTGAAGGCTCCCAGCGATCTACTAGTAGCTAGCGGGCTGATCGATGGGTACCAACAGGTTAGCTGATAATTGCAAGTGGTAGTGGCTGTTGCAATGACCAATATACCTTTTTCTCATCTAGCCATTCTTTCACCTTTTTTCCTAAACTTTTCCTTTTAGTCTGCTTCACTAGTCCTGCTTCTTGCTATGTTCTACAATTTGCTGGATGCTGTAGTGGCAGCATTGTTCTTGCTGCTCTCCTTGTATATTTTGGTCTCTGGACTTTTGAAGTTTGACAAATAGGTTCATGGCCCCATATATACATATATATATATGATTAAGTTATGCATAATAAAAGCTTGGAGAACTTTCCTCCCTAGACAGCCCCCTCATAGGATGGGCCTGTACCCCTTTTTCTGGAGAGCAGGATGTGTTGTGCCCCAAACCAATACACACAATAATGGAGGGTCCCAATCCCATCCTGTCCCAACCTGACTATTGGGATGGTGGAATGGTCAGCCATTCCAACTGGGGTTAAATCCTTGAATTTGATCAGGAACCTAGGGTCCTATGCTATTTCGTGAAACTGGTTTCTTAGGATCTTGAATTCCACCTGCATCAAAGCTGTCTTTCAAACACATCCTCCCATCTTAAGAAATGCGTAAATTTTACACCTCCTCTTTGTCCTCCTGCTCTCCTCTTCTTCTAGTCAATCAGCCCCCTTTATGTCTCTCCTCCTTTTCCCCTTCTTTCTGAAGTCCCATCTCTTTTCCTTGACTTATTACCTCCTTTTCCCCAGCCTTCATCCATCCTTTGTCTTCTTTCTCCCATGTATCATATTCCCCTATTCCTACTCTTCCTCTTCTAATTACCTCCCCTCTTATAATCCTCTACTGCACCATTATTCATCTACTTTTTCATCTTCCTCCCCTTGTTTTTAGTTTCATTTTTTTGTTCCATATCTCTAGAACACTTCTTCCAAAGATCAACAATGCAAATAAAACTAGTTTTGATAAACCATTATGTGGACCCTTTTTTTATAAAAATTAGCTGTTAATAAAATTGGTTTTTTTAAACTGGGAACCAAACAACCCTTAATATATTGTGATTTATTTTTAATTGTCTGTTAAGGCTGATAATTTTTAATTTTGTATCTCTGCTGAATTTTCTTAGAAACGTTCATTTGGAGTTCCATACAGACTTGTGTTATTTCTTTGACCAAAATGGTGCTTGCCATGCTTTCTACGTTCTGCTGCTAAAACTCAATATATTTAGCCATAGTCATCTTCTCATGAAGCTTGATTTTTATTTGCTGTTATTAATGCCTTGTAATTTTTTGCCTTCCAATTTGAGGACAGCCCTGTGGCAATTTGTTCACTCTGTGCTTTATGTTGATTAGCTCAATTTTAAGAAATCCAATATTTTCTTAGTTTATAATTTTGAAAAATTAAAATATCCAATTTGTAAAGTGAAGTTGTAATTGTGATATCCAATTCTTCAAGCTTATTATATTTTAGTTATATCTATGTCAAATTCTGAACTTTTGATTATTGAAAAAGTTGAAATTTTGAACTATACCATCACAAATTCCCAATTCTTTCCATAATAGGAAATCCTAATTATTCTACCATTCTGTGTTTGGCTGTAGGATGGAAAAAGTGGGATAGCTAACTGTCTCTCTTGCTAGCCCTCATCTCTCCAAGTTCTTATTTTTATTTTTGGATGAATCTGAGTGTCATTTTGTTGGTGTATTCCTCTGAAGTTGCTTGTCGGAATGGGGTTTAAGTGGAGAAAAGTGGTGAAAAAAGGGAGGAAAGAATGACTCCAAATCTAACCTACAGATAAAGATATATCACCTCTTCGAAGAATATGATAGATTCTCATAATGAGTAGGGAATTTGATAAATGACTAGTAATTTTGGATGTATAGTAGACTATCAAAAATAAAGAACCATATTAAATAAGAGTCCTACTCATTATCCAAAATAAAGAATTGTGCCAAACTATTGATGACATTATTAATATGGTCCAAAATAAAGAACCATGTTAAATAGGAGACCTACTTTTTATTATGCAAAAAATGGAACTATATTAATAACATTATTATTACGAGTGCCAATGTGGCATGAAGAGTTTGACACAAGCTGAGCCTCTATTTTAGTTATATATAATAGATGCATTAATTAGTAGTACCTACTGGGAAAATAATGAATTTGGCTTCACTACTTAAAAGCGTTTACAGTGAACCTACAGCACATGATGAAGCATATCATCCAAGCCTCATTTCCTCAAAACTTTGACCCAAAAAATATATGATCTCTGTTAAGGCCTCTCTTGTACATCCAATAAACATTATATCATGGATTTGGGGTGTGTTATTGTATGCATTGGGTTTATTGTTAGTCTTTCTGTATAACATCTCCATAGTGTCGAATACATATGCTCAGCAAATGAATATTCACAAAGTTGAAAGTTTCTTATTACAATCTCATGTTAGATGCTTATCGATTTAAAAATGTCTGTTTGTGTTTGCTCCATCTTGACTCTAATGATTGTTTTGTTGCTGCTAAAGCTTTCTCTTTCTCTCTCTCTTAGTGCAAAACCAGTTGGCATTGTGAATTTATTATTGTTGAATTTTTATAATAATCTTCTTTTCATGTGCTTATGGTATTCTTCTGGAGTGTTGTAACTGTAATTCATTACTATTTCTGCAGGTTGTAAAGCCTCTAAATCAAATCCTTTCTTCTCTTGCTGATCAAGATATGGGCCATCAGACGGATCGCGAAAGTGTCAATTCTGATGACCTGCAAAAGTTTTACATTGTTGATGAATTTGAGGTTCGCATTTTGGAGCCAGAGAAATCTGGTGGGTGTTGGGAAACAAGGGCTACTATTCCGATGCAAACTTCTGAAAATGCTCTTACTGCTCGTGTGGTTACATTATTTGTAAGTATTTACATAAGATCCAACTTTTCTGTAAGGATTTTTTTTATTTTTTTGGTGTGTCATTGGGCTTGTTGGGGAAGGCAGGTTATTGGACAATTAGATAAAGGAAATGATGCCACTTATTATATATTATATCTTTGATTTTGATGCAGGACTGATATTGTTTCACTGCAAGAGTTCTTACTCTCAATTTTTTATTGCCTTGTAAACTTTAGAATACAACAACAAGGGAAAATGAAAGTCTTTTGGCCATTGGGACAGCTTATGTGCAAGGGGAGGATGTAGCTGCTAGAGGCAGAGTGCTGCTGTACTCTTTTAGCAAAAATTCTGAGAATTCCCAGAATCTGGTACAACTTATTTAATTATATTATCATTTTTTTTTTTGTTGTTGTTGTTGTGAAAGTAACTGTTTTATTTTATTTCCATTTTGGTGTCCATTACAAATTTTCTTTTTTTTTTTTCCAATCTCGTAGCAGGTTTTAGAGGTTTACTCTAAGGAGTTAAAGGGAGCTGTCTCAGCCTTAGCATCTCTTCAAGGTCACTTATTGATAGCATCTGGTCCAAAAATCACCTTGCACAAGTGGACTGGTTCTGAGCTGAATGGGGTTGCATTCTATGATGCTCCTCTACATGTTGTGAGCTTGAACATTGTGAGTATATATGTCCTATGCAATCTATACTTTCTAGATTATTCAGAAATGTGGTTGGTTGATAGATTTATCACCATTGTTACATATAATCATAGGAATGAGAAGAAAAAGGAAAGATATATAGGAAGGGAGAAGAAAAGAATGAGTAAAATGGTAAAGAAAGAAGAAGAAAATAGAAAGAAAGAAAGAAAGGAAAGAAGAAGAAAAGGAAAGATAAATGCACATTAAGGACTCCAACACACAAACATGGATCTCTAATCATAGACAACAGACTTTCCTGTAGTAACTTTTCTGATTCTTTCTTTTGATTGGATCAGTTAACTGTCATTATGGGGGTGAGGTAGCTTATGGACCAACTAAAGTTTTTTGGTCAGTGGTCTTCCTTAGAGAAATGATTGATCAAGAAGACTAATTTAAAGACAATGATTTAGGGAAATGATATATGTACTAATCAATTCTGTCTTTAAATATCTGTCATCTCATTATTGTATAATGATTCATGTATAAATTTATCTGAATCAAATGAAGCAGCATTACTTAAAAAACTTGTTGTACTTATCTATGACTGGCTATTATTTACAGAATGTGAGCTAACAATTGCATTGAGCTTCTCAAGGGAGTTGGAAGGAATGTATAATTCCATCATAGGTTCTATTGTTGGTACATAATTCAGGATTCTTGCTTCTAATTCTTTAATGGTTTCAAATTTATTTATGCATCAGTGCAAGATTTATTTGATGTCAAGATATAAGTGGAATAATTTGATGTTGAGCCGTGCATGAACTAGGTCAATCTAGTTAATTTTTAGATGCACAATTTAGGATCATGGCCCAATTTATAGGCTTATTAGCTTGGTCTAAATTCCAATTTAAACCATTGTTTGCCGTACCACCTAGTATGAGGGCGTACTGTACCAGTTTTGTACCGATATACTATCTTGTACCATACTGACACTCGATACATTGACTCATACTGTACTGAACCATATACCGACATTATTATAGGATGGTACTGGTACGGGGTCTGGTACTGAGACGGCGAATCTTATATAATTGAATAAGGTAAACAATTTTATTTGAGACTTAAAATTATATTAAAGATTTTTGAGTTGTCTCCAAGACCGGTGCTTTTTTTTTTTTTTGGATGTTAAAAGCCTAAAACGACCTGGTATGATATTTGGGTACAGCACATTCAATCAGATCCACAGCTGCAAAATTTGGCTCAGATTCTATTAAGAAAGAAAAGAAGAAAGGGAGGGAAGAAGAAGAAAAGTAACAAAAGAAACGAAGAGAAAAGAAAAAGAAAGGAAGGAAAAAAAATGAGAAAAACGGAAAGAAAAAGAAGCAAAAATTGAAGGAAAAAAAGATAAGAGGTCCGAACCAGGCCAAACTGGGTCGAACCGAGCAGAACCACCCCACTCCATTGTGTTCGGGTGGTTCAGGGCGGTCCAGCCCACTTACCGATCCAAAGCACTGAATTGTCCCAACAACTAACTAGTTCGGCTCGATGTGCCCCAAACTGGGTGGTTCAGGATGGTTTGGCTTACTGTGCCTATACCTAATATCTTAAAATTGTGATGTTCTTCCATGGAAGTTTCTCCAAGTAAATATCTAAAGCTTATTTTTTTACCCAAAAAAGGGAAAATGTAAAGCTTCATGTTTGGAAGGCTTAGTTTCAACATATTCTGCTTGTTACCTTCCTGACAATGAATGGAAATCCATTTAAGCTTACATGATGTTAGTATGAGATACCAGATAGAGAATTGTTGAGGTTATATATAATTTTGCTGCTAGGAGAGAAAAAGTAGCATGGTGATACTAGCATATTTAACAGTTGTGCATAGATAGTAGTTTGTTTCTTGAAGTCAATTCAGAGAATCACTCAAGTGAAACTATGTTATGGACTGGGGTATGCATAGTTTTTATGTTATATACTTGAGAATGCTATTGGTTATCAATTTGTTTCTTGACAGTTGGGTGGAAGACATTTATGATTCTATAATTCAACTAATGGGTCAAACTTGTGCCTGTGAAGGCTTGAGGTAGATAAAAGATGGTTCTAAAATGGGGAATAGTTTAATGATATACACTTTAAGAATGGAGGCTATAGCAGATATAAAGATAAAACCTTTGATTTAGGTTTCGGTACTTTTTTCGGCAATGTTACGCATACACACTTGCATGTGCATACAAATAGACATACATGCCTATACATATGCATGCATACACAGGCATGATGTTTAAGTTGTTACTGTTCTAGGTGATATGGGGTTGTGCTGTATAGCCCTGATAGTGTAGCAACAAGGTTTTAACATCAATACCTCGGCTGGTAGTTTTGGTGGAATGGTATGGTGCTGCTCCTTTCTGTAACTTTATGGTGGAAGGCTTCATAGTAGTCCCATGCTAGGATGTCCAAAGACCTTTCTTTTTCCTTTTTAAAAGTTTTTTTTTTGGGGGTTGTATGCATAGTAAGGGTCTCATACCAGTACCAACCTCAATGATCAAATCAACTAGCAGTATTTATAAGTGGAAAATGACAAATATAGTATAGTGTTATAAAAGGAAAATACAATCAATTGTCAATAAACTAGCAATAAGGCTAAGCCTCTTATGAATGCCTAAAGGCACCTTAGGACACCCTGTTTGCCCCTTCAGTCCACATTTATTTAGAAAAAATTGAAGTTGTTGGGATGCCTAGGGTACTGGTCAAACCGTTCTTGGTATCAGGTGATATCGACTGGTTTCAGCCAGGATGCATGAGAGATGCATCATACTGGCCAGGTCAGGTTCTATATCAGTCAGTACTAGCTGGTACCCACCCAATTCAATAAGAATGCCCCAACTTAACCTATTTTGGTGACCTGGTGGCATCCCAATGCCGGTTTTTAGCCTAAATGGTACAGTACTGGCTGTACGGCCTCCTCCAGGCGGTATTAGAACCATGGGTTGTAGTACCGTTGGGGGAATTGATACAGCCCCTATACTGACACATTATATTATCTATTATGCCAGCTTCAATAGTGTACCAGTGTCATTATGGGAATATGATGTACCATAGCATTAAGGTATTAGTATGGTGCCTCATACCAAGACTTGAAACATCTCAGACATCACATTTATTCTTGCACAAAAACAAAGACACACAATTTCATGACATAATTTCCTATTTGTTTGATTATATCTGTGGTCCTCAACAGCACATTTTGGTAATGAGGATGAGTTAGACAAAGTGCATATGCATTTTGAAGGGTATAAAAGAAACTAAAATATCACCTATCTGTTCAGGCTGGTTAGGCACCACCATAATATATGTAAAATGTTGCAGTATGTTGAGATTTATACACTTTCATGGAAATTGTAGAAAGTTCTCTGTCAGACATACTAAGATATGAGGTTTTGGTTTTACTAATCATATTAAAAAATTTTCGTTTGTTTAGGACACTTTCTCAAATCAACTGAGGCATCTGATAAATTGATTAAAAAATATGAGGTATCCAATATAAAGAGGACCAGGAATGATGCTCTTGTGGTCATCTACATCTACAAATAATATATAATTTGAAAAACAAAAATCAAATGGGATAAGGTCCTCTAATACAAAGTGGACAAAATCTAGTGGATATTCTTCTCAATAATTTTGTATCAGAATAATAATTAACTACTTTTTTCTTTTGATGGTTGTCATGATTTTTTTTATTCCAACAGAGTTTGATTAGGAGGATTTCTTCATTTTGATGATAGAAAACACTAGGTAATCTAGAAGAGGTCATGGGGCATAATGTTTGGTAGAAAATTTAAATTTATTAACTTATAGGAGATTGCCAAATCAAGTCTGATTAATTCTTATTTCTTGGTTTTCTATTGACATCAAGGACAGCAGGATTGTAAAGTCAGAGCAATTCAGCTGCAGATTGATCCTTTCTTTAGTTCATTGTAGGTTGCATTAATTTGGACATTTATTTGATAAAGGAGTGGTCCTATGATCTAAGCTGATCATTTTTCTGATAAGAAGTTTAACCTTTTCTTACCCATCCATGCTAATATTGGCATTTTGTAGACGTTATTATCAGATATATTAAATAATAGTCTATAACTGTGGCTTACAACCATTCATATTTGTGGTATGCACTCTGAACTTTCAAGCATATCAATACCGGTTTGTTCTTTTACTTTACGAGTAGCAACAATCACCTGCTGAAGACCTGTGAAGTGTTAGATGCCTAGCAACATTGATCAGTTTTGTCTTCTTGTTATTGTTGAGGACCTCCATTCCTATGGAAGTAATTAAAACATCTTTTATTCTAAGAATGAGGTTAAAACTTATAATTGTTCCAGGTCAAAAATTTTATCCTCTTGGGCGACATCCACAAAAGCATATACTTTCTGAATTGGAAAGAGCAAGGTGCTCAATTGAGCTTGCTGGCTAAAGATTTTGGCATTGTTGATTGTTATGCAACTGAATTTCTGATTGATGGGAGTACGTTGAGTCTTGTAGTTTCAGATGATCAGAAAAACATTCAGGTGACTGCCCACTTAAATGAATCATGCTTTGCTTGAATTGGACAAGAGTTGTCATATGATTTGCTTATTAGTTGTCTGGTTGTTTACCATGTTGTCATTTGCATCTTAATGTAAGAACGGATATCTTCTATAAAGATTACGATGTTTTAGTTATAATTACCTCATGCATTTGATTTCGTTGAATTGGACTATTTGTTGAGTATCATAAGAAGTGCTGGACAATGTTCTTGCTAGAGGTAGAGATAGATATCATTGGTTAGACTTGAGCTAGAAATTGGTGAAAAGTATAATAAGTTGTTCTAAGACTCATTCTAGATCTGCAAGTCTCATTTATCCTTATTATTTGATGTTTACAAGTGTTTAATGTTAGAACCAAGGTTCCAAAATTGGTTCTATGACCTGTATGGTTAGGTACTGGTTCCATACAATTCAACACTGTATTGACACATGGTATGCAAGAAGTGTACCAGTAAGGTACGGATTCAACTGAAGATTATTTTGTCTTTGTTATTTTTTAAGTTTTTCGGTTCTTTTAATTGTAAGATGCAATAGCTCAAATTTAGATTTGCATGTTCTACTTGTATGTTTAATCTCTTTTTGCTATGTAGTGATGCTGAGATATAGATTGTGAATGTTGTGTCCTATTCATCTGGTAATCTGCATGACTTGAATAGCCACCCTAATACCGATTCTCCATCTAATATTGGTTGGCAATCCCATCTTAGGAAGATGGAGGCGACAGCTGTAACTTGTAATCTGGGTAAGTCTATGGAGGATTGTAACCACTTGAATTTGATACCTTAGATCAAAGGTATGCATACAATTTGTGTGGAATAGTGTCTGGTGTATCAACTATTCATTTTTAAACCATTTTGGTATGTTAGTACCAGTATAAAAAGTACTGTGTTTTGCCTGGACTTCAAACAGTTTAGCTAGTATCTGGTGTACGATGATGCTCCCAACTATTTGGCGGATCTTAAATATCTAAGGTTCCTTCTTTTTGTGCCATGTGATCAGCTATATCAATGTCTTGCCCAGCACCATATATGTTGTTGTATTCTTGTAGCCTTGTTGTCTGCATCCTGCATGACATGAGTGAAACGAGGATTTCCAAGGAATAGACTTAGGCCAATGGCTTCGAGTCAGACACAACCCTGTCCAATTGACTGCTACCTCCCTCACCACCAAATCAACCATTGCTTGAACTGTTATGATCATCGCCACTTGTATCGCTAGATGTTCTGGGAAACCTATCGTTGGAGGGCTCAACAATCTCCAAATTTGAGTGATCGGTTCCTCATCAACCCTCTCTAATGGATTTGCAATTGCCTTTCACTTTTATTTTTGGTTCTGAGTGGATGTCTAGGGCATCTCCTTCTTTTCCTTGTTGGCGCAATCTAAAGAACTTGTTGGCTTGATTAGGCCCACCACCTTGACTAGTCTATATACCATGGTGACCAAGTTTTGCTGTCCCAGTACCGGACCCTGTACTAGTGCATCCTATTAGTGTCGGTGAGAATTTCGGTATGGTATGAGTTAGTGTATCGAGTATCGATATGGTATGAGACACCATACTGATATGGTATTGTACATCTTATAGTGGGTGGTACAGTAGACCTTGGTGGTGATCTCTGCTCATATCTCCTCATCTCTAGCTCAAGGTCTCAGACATAAGAGTTAGGCTCTGATCCCCTTAATCAGCTCTTCCTTTTTATGTTAATCTAATTATTAATCATCATTTACGTAAAGCATCAATTATTACTTTTCACTACATATTTATAAAAGCATAAAACCAGGTATACAAATTTATAGATATGATGAATAACATTATAGAAGTGAATGTAAATAGATTAAAAAAAAAAAAAGAATAAATACCTTGGTGGTTGGTCATTGAATCATTGCTAAAGGATATAGTTAGTGAGACATATTTGATCTCTAGTTAACTAAGAAGTTTGAGAAAACAATCCATTTGATTTCCTCCAAATTTGTCTGTTGACCTTAGCTATAAAAATTGGAGAAATTTTAAAAAACAGAACTTTACTAGCACACATGAAATTGCCTCAGGGCTTGAACAATTTCTTCAATGTGGCCCTATAAGCCATAATTATCTATTTTTCTATGCAGTCAGTGTAAATGATTCTCTCTTCATCATAAGATCAATTGGAACTATTTTTTTCAAAAAATAAGAAAAATGTCATGCACCTGTATTTGGCAGCTAATGTTAAGCTAGAGTTGATAAGTTACAACCCTTTGTTATAAATGAACCTCATTATAGGACACATGGAACGGATTTCTTCAGATCTTAAACTTATTGAGTTCACAACAGCTCAAATACTTGCATAATTAATTTCTTTGCTTCTAAAAAAATGTTATCTTGTGGTTGATGGAGATTAGACTGAGTTCTGATCATTCACAATACACAGACACTGTGAGAGATGGAGGGAGAGGTAGCTTTACCTCAATGTGGCGCCTTTTCTCTAGTCCTCCAGCCATGTGCCTATATCTTAAACTTGTAGAGGGGTAGAGAGCTAGAAAGAGGATCTCAAGAGCAAGAAGAAGGGTATGATGGTTCTGCATCCCTGTACATGGGATGATATGGCTATCTCCGGCTGAAATGTGTCATAGAGAATGAGGTATTTAAGCACAAACTTAGCAAGACGTAATAGTGGAACTTCCTTTAATTGTAAAAAAAATGTTACTTTGTAGAGTGTCTCAAGTCTGAACTATTTGTAGTCTACGGCAATGGTTTCTTCAGTGCTTTTGATAAGAGCCCATCCTTATTCTCCATGTCTGATGATATTATGGCCCAAGGAAAAGAAAAAAGGGTGGTTGCTTAATTGTTTTGTGCATCATTTCCCACTGGGCTTATCCTAAGCACGTTGTAGCCACCCTAGGTGGCCTCCGATGTTGGATCCCACCTTATGTGGTCAATAGCCCAATATATAGGTTGTGGTCCTCTCATGTTATTCACATGTATTGGCTAGTTTATGAGCATACAATACAAAGGAATATGTAAATGATCTTCACAATATTTTGTTTTTCTGGGAAATTAAATGCTTAATTGGTAGTTTTTTTATTAGACAATCAAAACCAATGACATGCCAGCTAAATGATGTACGGGCAGGCGTTATCATTGCATCTTTGGCTCATGTGGAACCTTCTTGTATTTCTATATCTTCAAGCAAGTGTAATTTGAACTATTTCTGTATTATAGATTGTTGCCTGTGTTTACTTATAATTGGAGTTCTAGAAATTGATGTGAGATTCTGACTGCTTGTCTTTAATTTTTTTTTTTTTTAAATTTTGAAAGAACTTAGTCATGTAATGGCATTTTGACCTGGTAAATGATTGTTGTAATGCACAATCTGTATTCTTTCACTTCAAATCAGAACTATGAGTCAACAAATTCTTTTGCTTACTGCAAAGAAGGCAATCAAATAATGCAGCAAGTAGAACAATACTTTAAAACAATGATCTCGTGTTGATCTTTCCATATTGATCAGATAGTCTTCTTGTCGTATGCTAATTTAAATTTGTCTTTAAATGCAGATCTTCTATTATGCACCAAAAATGCTGGAAAGTTGGAAAGGGCAGAAGCTTCTATGTAGGGCAGAATTTCATGCTGGAGCCCATGTGACAAAATTCTTACGGTTGCAGATGCTCCCTACCTCTGCTGATCGAACCACTGCAGCAACTGGATCTGACAAAACCAACCGATTTGCTCTTTTGTTCAGCACACTAGATGGGAGCATTGGTTGCATTGCACCACTAGATGAGCTCACTTTCCGCAGGCTTCAGACCCTACAGAGGAAGCTAGTAGATGCTGTTCCTCATGTATGTGGTCTAAACCCCAGATCATTTAGACAGTTCCGTGCAAATGGAAAGGCACATCGTCCTGGTCCTGACAATATGGTAGATTGTGAGCTTCTTTCCCAGTAAGTACAGTTTACTATCTTTCATGCCTATTACAAAGTATGTTGTCCATTTTATATTTTCATTTCATGAGCAATATCTCTTAAAATGCTTTGGGGAATTGAGAAGCAATTAATCGTGACTATTATTTCTTTGTTGCTGCTACTCGTACGATTTATGTCTTGCTATTCCAAATTTGGGAATATTTAATGTAACACTGGTGTATTTGTTATGGCATTTTTGGATATGGCCTTCATATACTCTTAACTTGATTACAACTATTCTTTGATTAGTTGAGGACCTACAAGCATATCGTTCTTCAAAATATAGGTCAGCATGAACCAGTCCTCTAACTATCAATAGAACAAGGAAACAGGACAATATCCCAGTGGTTGCATCTCTCCTGTGTAGGGGAAGATCCAACATATTGTGTTTTCCAAATGTTTGAAATGGATAATTTGTCGGTCATTTCTTTGAAATGACTGGTGATGTTCTCACTGTTCTTCTCAACGAAAAAAAAAGAGAAAAAAAGAGAAGAGCAGATGAAGGTTTAATTTCGGCATGCCATAATACGATTGATTCAGCTTATTACATATATTCACCTTGTTACGTATGCTCTCTCCATCTGCTTATATTTTTACTATTTCTTGCATTGTACTTACTCTTTTCAGCCACAAAATTTTGGTTGTACAGCAAGTGATATCCACTAACATAATTGTGTTATTGGAAACATGATGCAAGCTTTTCTTTATGGCAAAGAATAAAACGAGCGGACTTAACAGGCTTTTAGTTTTTAGTGCATTGCCAATGGCATTCAGCCTTTTTGAAACTAGCAAGGTGGATGATTGGATCAATGTCACCGAGTTGCCAGTAAAGTTTGGCATCGGATGTTAGCAAGGTGGGTTAGACAGAGTCTTGTAGTGGGTCTATTGGGTTAGACAGGGTTAGGTAGTGGCTGGACTGGCTCATAGTGCTAGCACAAGTAGGCCTGACTGATGTCTAGAGTGTCAAGCATATGAGATATGTAGCATGATTACATAGCTATGATTCCTTTTCTGCCTATGAAGGCTAATGATAGACGATTGATTCCACTTGATGGTAAGAATGCACAAAGGAAACTGAAATATTTCCTGTGTTATTGCCTTATTAAAATATTTCATTATTCTTACTACTAAATCAAACAGTTAGTTGTTTCTTAGGAAGTACAGTTGATTAAGGATTCAGAGATGGCTTACATTGATCTCAGATCTTCAGAGTTAATGCTGAAACATCTAAAGAAGGAAATTTTGGGGAAGAGAGTATAACAAAACGTGGAAGGCCTGCTGCAAACTACCTTGTTGATTAAGCACCTAACATTCATGAAACTACAGCAACTCTCTGTGGATTCTTATGATTGAAAAACTCTGGATTAAGATAGGAAGCAGGTCCTATGTGGGGAACAATATTCGTGTTGATGTTATTATCTTTGTTGTAGAAAGATAAGGCCTATTCAATTATCAAAATCTCTTGGTTAATCAACATGACTTGATCATTCGTTTTTTGTATGTATTGCAGTTATGAAATGCTACCGCTGGATGAACAGCTAGAGATTTCTCATCAAATTGGAACTACCCGTGCACAGATTCTTTCCAACTTAAATGATCTATCACTTGGAACGAGTTTCCTGTGACAACAGTGGTGAATTTTTTTACATAATGATCTACTATTTATGGGCTTTCGGAGGAACATTGTTGGCATTCAATGGGGATGCTGTCTTCAACCCTAAAACCAATATAGCATCTTTGCTCAACTACCCCAGTACAGGCAGATGTCATTTCATCAACAGCAAACTGCCTTTTAACCAGGATACATGCTATAAAATGTGATCCTAGATATGGCATGTGGAGTGGATGATGCAGCTATTCGGCAGTTTTAACTAAACGAAATTGGATGGTGGAAACAATAAACCTGGCGATGAGCTGTTGAGGTGTTGCAGGCTGCAACTTCATGTGTGAATGTGCCTTCGCGCCCTTGTCCTTCCACTTGCTGTCTAAACAGACCCTAATATTTATTTTCACATTGCTTATTATGTTTACTTGAGCTCACAAATAGCTCATGATTTGTACTATTTTTCGATCAGAGGTCAGTGTATTATATTATTGATTGGTATTCTCTAGTGCCTGCAATGGGATCAATGTGCAAACATTTCAAGCATTAGTTCTTTCTTTGATGGAACTTTCAAGTACTAGTTCTGTATTACAGGTTCAAGATCGTAAAACACATTGAAAGAAAAACAACAGGGCTATAATGTAGTATTCCTGAATATTCCTGAATCTATTTTTTGTGTTATTTTTGCATGGTCATTCAATAAAGTTTCATGGATTCCTGAACGGTATGGCATGGTTCATAATTCATGCATTTCCTGCCTCTTTGATGGTCTATGAATTTACAAGCAAAACTTTACAATCTTGTCCTTTTCCTCATGTTATAAATTTTTAAGACTATCGATCTTATTTCTAGGATTTCTAGGTTTTTTTTTTTTTTGTCAGTTTCACAGCTTTTTTGCACGCCATTGCTTTCCAGTTTGCCGGAATGCCTACAAAAGCAACTTGAGGAAAAACTACTACATGTTAAATGGAGTCTATACATATATATTTTTTTTTGACAGTTTTAGAAGTTAATGGAATCTATCGTAAGTTAAATATGTCATTGTCACATTGTTAATAATTTAGATAATTTTTTTTTTTTTTTGATAATAAAAGATAGATCTAAATTATCTAGCAATCTGGATTATCAATTTAAAAGGTATATTAAATATGATAATTTGATAAGATTTTTTTAAATTATTATGAATAAATTGTTGGCTATCAAATATAATTTTAGAGTTTGGAAAAGTAGATTTTAAAGATCTAGAAGCACGTGGTTGAAAGTGTTTCTTATAGCTCTAGAAGCACTAACTTTGATCCACAGGTTGATCAATCAATTGAAAGAAACACATGCTCAAGGTTAGCAAATGTGCTCATAACCTTAGATAATTTATTGTAAACACATGTTTAACCATGCTTATGAGCAAGTTAAAGATGATAGTGCGTGTTATTGACCGGAAGGCTTCAAAAAGATAATTCTTGCTCAAAAGCATGGGTTTAACCATCATGTGAGATGGCATTACTGTATTGGACACCAAAAAATGATGTTTATGGGAAGATAGGATGTTATTTTAGGCCAATGGGAAGAGGCAATAAGAAGCTGCAATTTGTAACGCACAAGCAACTCTAATGTATGATAAATAACCATTTGTAAGATTGAAGCAAACAACAATTAGGAACTTCTGAGATTTTGTAAGTTCTAACTCAGATAAGGTGTTAACGCATTAATGGCAAAGAGGTGTGTCATAATCAACTTGATCATGTGTTTAATAACAAGACCGCCCAAAAGGACCGCCCAAGCCTGACCTGAGCCTATTCTAGACACCTGCTAGGTAGCTCAGCTGCATGTAGGGGTCGCAGAAGTGGAGATTTTCAGAAGGTTGTTAATTTCAACTTCTCTCTTTGTAGGACTCTGGCTTGGAAGAAATCCAATAGGTGGTGGGTTTACAGTTAGTTATTGCTGCTATAGTCATTACCAGTTTAACAAATTCATATACAACAGCTACTCAACAGTTGTCTGGGTGAGTGTTTCTGGCTTACATGGTCATGAATATATTTTGTACATGTTCTTGATTATGCTGCTAATATCAGTTTTCACAGCCATTAAGCTGTGACATTGTCATTGATTCAGGTTGGGCATCTTACAAGACCAGTTAGGAAGTCTGTCATCTTATATCATATTTCAAGAGCGTCCTCCTTTCTTTCAAGAGGGTAGATTGTTTGTGCTGCATGTAGAGGCTTCACTCATATCAAACCAATATGTGATGTACTTCATAGTTAATAACATAAGCTGCTTCACAATTCATTGATAAGTTGGTAGGCTAAAACCAAATTTAATAAAGGTAGTTATTTGACTGCTATTGCATCCTCTAATTAGCTTAGGTTATGTTCCTGAAGAAAAAAAAATTCTTGTACTTCATTTAATGATAGAGTTCAAGAAGGTCTCGGGATCCACCAAAGGTGTCAAAAAGAATGCGAGACTATGAATGGAAGATCATTAGATTTTAGATTGTGCTTATCATCAAATTTGTCATTATTTGGTGTTTTTCTTCATTTATTTCGGTGTTTTTTAGTTTGAGCCATCTATGTTATGATTTGCAGGATGAGGGATGGGGGGTAAAAATTCGAGGAGCCGTATCGCAAATGCTTTTGTGAAAAGAACCTAATATGACACCAGCTCTAGTGTCGTGGCTCCCTACTTTTCATGAAGTCTTTAAGATGGCATATGATACTTAAGGTGCAGGGATGGGTAATGTTGAAATGGGAGGATCTATTGGAAGTTAATTTGTAATTAACTCTATCATTAAGATTAGTTAGTTCAAGAGTCATGTAACTCTTGTTGTTAATGTGTTGTGGAGATTAAAGAGTTATGTAACTCTAGTATTTAATATAATGTAGAGATTAAAATGTCTTATTAAGTAAACTAAGAGTCATGGAGATTAATGGGTAACTTGTGTATTCACGAGGGATAGCCTAAAGTCATCTTTGTATCTATAAATGGGTGTTTAGATTCTTAGACAAAGTAAGCCATTTTGAAAGCCTCTTGTACCACTCCACTACTATAATAAAAATTTTCTTTGCTTCTCATGATTAAAAAGTTTTCTATTTTGCATCTTATTTTCTATATTTCTTCTTGCACTGAACAAATTTGGTATCAGAGCAAAGTTCTTCCTTATTTCTAATGCCATTCAAAGCCCTTGAAGTTTATCTTATTTTATCTATCGAAGTCCTATTTCTCCATTTAACTCCACCATGGCAATAAGTTCTAATGCAAGTACAAACAACACCACCTTCAACTACATATAAAGCCTATTGCTGGTCTTCGATGATGAGAGCTATGATTTTTAGAGCATTTAAATACAGACTCTCTTAATCTCATAAGATTTATAGGATTTAATTAAAGATGGATATGAAGAACCAGCAAATCAAGAAGCATTTGTAGCATGGACTCAAGCAAAGCAAAGAGAGTACAAAGAGAACAAAAGAAGAGATATAAAAGCTTTACTTCTTATTTAGCAAGGGATAAGCAAAATTATCTTTTCTAAAATCATGGGTACAAATAAATTTAAAGATGCATGAAAAATTCTAAAAAATTGGTTTCAAGGCTCCGACAAAGTTGTTTCTATCAAGCTTCAATTTTTATATAGAGATTTTGATAATTTAACAATGAAAGATTGTGAAACAATCAAGGATTTCTTCTCTAATATTGTTAAAATTATTAATCAAATTAGAAGCTATGGTGATACTATTCAAGATAAGAAGATTATTGAGAAAATTTTGAGAAGCTTGACAGCTAAATTTGATCATATTGTTGTTGTAATTGAAGAATCAAAGGATTTATGTATTCTAATCTTGCATAAACTAATGGGATCACTTGAGGCACATGAACAAAGCATCAACCATTAGAGCAAGCATTTTAATCCAAGCTTACCATTGGAGAAAAAAACCTTCTAGTATAGAACAAGAAAGAAAAGAAAGAGGCACATATCAAAGAAAAGATCAAAGCAAATGGAAGCAGTGTTCTATGGAAGTATGAGGCAAAGGACAATGCAGATGGGTTCAATCCAATGACAAAAATGGTAATACTAATTCTCAATATTTTGTTTGCAAAATATTTGGACATGAATCTAAATCCTATTATTGTAGATGCAAAAGATGCAAAATTCTAAATCATTCTGAAAGAGATTGTTGGTTCAAAGATAAAAAGAAAAAAAAAAGAAATAAACCTTTTTGAAAAAGATGATAGTGAACAATTGTTTTATTCATGCATGAATTTACAAGAAGAATCACAAAATATTTGGTATTTAGATAGTAGATGTAGCAATCATATGATAGAAAATTGAAAGCTTTTTGTCCAGCTAAATCAAAAGACGACCTTTCAAGTTAAGCTTGAGATGACAAATTATAGCAAGTTAAAGGCAAAGGGGTCATGCAAAAGGAGGTATAAAGAAACTTATCCATGATGTTTTATATGTGCCTGGATGAACTCAAAATTTACTAAGTGTTGGATAATTACTGCAAAATGGATATATGTGCCCTAGATATATGTGTCCTAGAAGCCAGAATTGGCTGACACTTGTAATACACTTCTAGGGGCAAAATTATAATTTTGACTATAATTAATGAAATGGGTTATTTTCTATCACATATGTGTATTTAGTGTCTGTGATACATCCTTTGAGTTAATGGTAATGATAATTCATATTTTCAAGAGTTGAAAATTTAAGACATAAATAATCATTATTAACTCACAAACAGCTCCCGACCATAGGATCATCACGAGGATGGTGATTGATCCGGAAGGTTGGTGTATGATCGCTTCTCTTTAGTAGATGAGTCTTGAGTCTACGGTGTGGAGACACCGGAGCGAGAGTACAGATACTCGTTAGAGAACGAGGGCACTGAGCGTGACCACCTCGAGTAGTCATTAGGGAGTCTACCTTCTCGTCAATGACTGACTCGATGCTGCAGTAGTGTGTCTGGTTCTTTGACCTGAGATGCATCGGCAGTTCACCTTGAGGGTGTTATAGTTTGACTACACCATTACTCGGTCTCCTAGCCATATGGAACCCTGAGGTGTATGTTGGCTATAGCATGTTCATTGTAGGAACTGGATTGCATCAAGATGGGATCTATCTACCTCGGTGGTAGAGGAGCAGCCCTATGATAATAATGAGAATCAAGTCCTGAAGCCCATGGCCATGGTAGAGTGAAATAATAGAAAGAGTTTCTATTTAGATTTTCACATTGGACTCGAATCGAATGATTACATCATATGACAGAGACTAGGGTTTGACGAGTTCACCTTAACCCTAATCTGATCGGGGCTCAAGATAGAAGAACTTAATCACACAGGTAGCTGCACCAAGAGGTTCACATTCAGCTCTGATGGGTTGCCACCATATACTGCTAGGTGTCACTGGTGGATTTTGGGAGCAATTAGAATGATTTAGATGATCGATCATTCTAGCTGTTCGAATCAGAAGAGTTCTGATCCATCGAAAGGAGTTTCGATGATGTCGATGATAGAGATCATGACATATCCCATTACCATACAGAACTGAACCTAACTGGGTCACACAAACAAGGGTTTGAATCTGGTGATCATCAATTGAAACTGATCTAGTTCAATTGATCTGAATGAGATTCAATTAGGTTCAAGGAAATCGTGCTAGCACTCGATTGAACCTAACGTTCTTCTTTTACTATCATAAATAAGTTGTCCTGACTGAGCCAAAGGAGTTTGTGCTCAATCAGAGGCCTTCATATGGTCTGACTGGAGGTTGTCCAAGTCAGAAAAGGGTTGTCTTATTTTGTAAGACATTACCTGCCATTTTTGGTCACCTGCCATTTCTTGTTCTTTGACTTTGGTCAAAAGTCTACCTTTGACTGGTCAAACGTTGACCATTGACCCTTTGACTTTTGACCACATGTCATGCACCTATTGGAGAGCTGGTGGGGGCTTGTCCCCCTGCCAGAACCTGGCAAGGAGAAGGGCGCACGCCAAGGGTGGCGTGAGCCCAAGTAGGAGGCGCCTAGGAGTCCTTGTTGGACAAGGACTCCATCTCCCTTTTGGATTCCAATCAGAGATCTACTAAGAATACCAGTTTGACTGGTCTTAGGCATCCTCTAAGGAGGAATCCAGGGGTCTCTATTCCAACCAATCAGATTTAGATCTGATTTCACAAAGGGTTGTGATTGGTTGAGAGGAAGAGGAGTTGGATCACAAGAGGTCTATAAATAAGACCCTGCGCCCAACCCTAATTCCAATGCTATTAGACACGCCCCAAGGCTGCCTCTCCCCTCCTTCTCCATGCCATA
>QRFJ01001356.1:147927-208882 GCA_006176705.1 Cocos nucifera
TCATATGACAAGACTAGGGTTTGACGAGTTCACCTTAACCCTAATCTGATCGGGGCTCAAGATAGAAGAACTGAATCACACAGGTAGCTGGCACCAAGAGGTTCACATTCAGCTCTGATGGGTTGCCACCATATACTGCTAGGTGTCACTGGTGGATTTTGGGAGCAATTAGAATGATTTAGATGATCGATCATTCTAGCTGTTCGAATCAGAAGAGTTCTGATCCATCGAAAGGAGTTTCAATGATGTCTATGATAGAGATCATGACATATTCCATTACCATACAGAACTGAACCTAACTGGGTCACACAAACAAGGGTTTGAATCTGGTGATCATCAATTGAACTGATCTAGTTCAATTGATCTGAATGAGATTCAATTAGGTTCAAGGAAATCGTGCTAGCACTCGATTGAACCTAACGTTCTTTTTTTACTATCATAAATAAGTTGTCCTGTCTGAGCCAAAGGAGTTTGTGCTCAATCAGAGGCCTTCATATGGTCTGACTGGAGGTTGTCCAAGTCAGAATAGGTTGTCTTATTTGTAAAGACATTACCTGCCATTTTTGGTCACCTGCCATTTCTTTGTTCTTTGACTTTGGTCAAAAGTCTACCTTTGACTGGTCAAACATTGAACCATTCACCCTTTGACTTTTGACCACATGTCATGCACCTATTGGAGAGCTGGTGGGGGCTTGTCCCCTGCCAGAACCTGGCAAGGAGAAGGGCGCACGCCAAGGTGCGTGAGCCCAAGTAGGAGGCGCCTAGGAGTCCTTGTTGGACAAGGACTCCATCTCCCTTTTGGATTCCAATTCAGAGTTCTACTAAGAATCCAGTTTGACTGGTCTTAGGCACCCTCTAAGGAGGAATCCAGGGTCTCTATTCCAACCAATCAGATTTAGATCTGATTTCACAAAGGGTTGTGATTGGTTGGAGAGGAAGAGGAGTTGGATCACAAGAGGTCTATAAATAAGACCCTGCGCCCAACCCTAATTCCAATGCTATTAGACACGCCCCAAGGCTGCCTCTCCCTCCTTCTCCATGCCATAGTCTCTTCTCCCCTTGCTCTCCACGTCCAAAAGGTGTTTTTGGACTTTGTTGGTGCGATTCAGATCAAGAAAGGCGATCAAAAGCAAGAAGGCTGCGCTGCTGCAAAAGGACGACTGCAGATCTTCAAAAGAGTTTTGAAGATCCTCCAGATCAGATCCAGATCTGATTTTTGGAGGTGTGATAGAGAAGAAGAGGATCTCCAGATCCAACCCGAGTGGATACCGGTAGAGGCCAGGCGCTTGCATGGCTAAGATCCAGAACCTTTCACTGCAATCAGGATCATCTACAGGATAATAGGATTACCCAAATCAGGTAAATTAAATTTAATTTAATTTATCTTATTTTATTTTATTTATTAAAATAATAAGAATCAGATCTGAAACATATCAAGATCTGATTGAGATCAAGAGAAAATTTTTGAAATATATCTCTTGATCTAATCAGATCTGAACGAATCTGGACCGAAAAATCAGGATTTTTCTTCAATCCATGATGTTTTATATGTGCCTGGATGAACTCAAAATTTACTAAGTGTTGGATAATTACTGCAAAATGGATATATGATAACTTTTGATAATAGTAAATGCAAAATTTTGGATAAAGATAAGAATACTCTTATGACGAAGGTCAAGATAATCCTAAATAAAATCTTTGCTCTTAACATACCAATTAAGCAAAATCTTGCTTCATAAGGTGAAAAGATTGATGAGTCATATCTATGGCACTTGAGATATGATCATTTAAATTATAAAGGGCTCAACTTGTTAAAAGAAAAGAACTTGATTTTTGAGCTTCCACCAATTGATAAAAAAGAGCAAATATGTGAAGGCTGCATCTATGGTAAATTACATCGGCTTTCTTTCCCAAAGACAGCATGGAGAGTATGGGCTCCTCTTGAGCTTATGCATGCAGATATATATGGTACTATAAGGACACCTTTTAATCAAAAATAATATTTTTTTTCTTTGTTGATGATTATAGTTGGATGTTATGGATTTATCTTCTTGAGCAAAAGTCATAAACCTTCTCTATCTTCCTCCAATTCAAAGCTTATGTCGAAAGGCAGAGTGGTCATCAAATAAAGACCTTAAGAAAAGATCGAGGAGGTGAATGCATCTTTAGATCATTTACTAACTTTTGTAAGGAGAAAGGCATGAAGATGCAACTTACAACACATCATACACCAGAGCAAAATAGAGTTATTGAATGCAATAATCGGACAATAGTGGAGATGGCATGAAGTATGTTGAAAGAAAAAGACTTGCCAAATAAGTTTTGGATGGAAGCTGTCAATACAACTATTTTCATTCTTAATAAGTCTCCAACAAAGGTAGTACAAGACAAAACTCCTTATGAAGCTTCATGTGGACAAAAGCACCGGGTAAAAAATTTGAAAGTTTTTGGATGCATTGCTTATGCACTCATTCCTTTTCAAAATAGAGAAAAGTTTGATAAGAAAGGAGAAAAATACATCTTCATTGGATATAGTGAAGAATCTTAGGCCTACCGCCTCCTTAACCTAAAGAAAAATGAACTTGTTATTTCTCAAGATGTTCTTTTTGATAAGTTGGCAACATGAAAGTGGGAGAAAAATTCTTCTCATGGTTCGAAAATACTTGAGCTAATGGAGCCAATCCAAGAAGATTTACAACAATATACAAGTCCAAGATCATCAGGAAAAGGAACCTTAAGTCAAGTTGTCACTGATTTTGATTCATCCCCAAGGTAGGTGTGCTCCTTAATTGATATTTATAAATCTTGTCATGTTGCCTTCTTTACATGTGAGCCATGGAATTTTCAAGACACAAGCAAGGATGATGTATGGCTTAAAGCAATGGATGTAGAAATAGCTTCTATTAAAAGAAACAATACTTGTGGATCTTCCTAAAGAAAAAGATGTCATCAAACTCAAATGAATTTACAAAACAAAATACAAAGAAGATGTTTCCATTGACAAGCATAAAGCTTGCTTGATCGCAAAAGGATATACTCAGCAACCAGGCATAGATTTCACTGAGATATTTACACCAGTGATTCGTATGGAGACAGTCAATACTGTTCTTGCATTGCAGTTCAGATAGAATTGCTAGTTTATTAGCTTGATATAAAATCAGCATTTTTAAATGGTGAGTTGGAAGAAGAAGTCTATGTTGAACAACTAGAAGGCTATATTATAAAAAAAAAAAAGAGAACCAAGTCTATCGACTTCGAAAGGCACTATATGGCTTAAAGTAAGCCCTTCATGTATGGAACAATTTGTGATACGCATTTTCACCACAATGATTTTGAAAGAAGTCCAAGTAAGCCATCACTATATGTCAAAAGAGAGAAAGGTATACAAGATTTCTTGATTGTTTGTTTATATGTTGGTGATCATATTTACACCAGCACTAATACCATCATGATAGAAGAATTTAAAAAAGCAATGATGGAGGAGTGTGAAATAATTGATCGGGGACTTATGAGGTATTTTCTTGGCATTCAGGTTAAGCAATCAAAAGAAAAGATATCTAGTCATAAGAAAAATATATTAAAGACTTGTTGAAAATATTTTATATGTCTAATTGCAAGCCTGTAGCAACTCCAATATCTAAGAATGAAAAATTTCAATTACATGATGGTGCTCAAAGGGTTGATGCCATATCTTATAAAAGTCTAGTTAGCTCACTTATTTATCTAACAAATACAAGGCCAGATATTATTTTTTCTATTAGTATCTCATCCACATTTATGAGTCAACCAAGCAAGTTTCATTATGCAGCAGCTAAGAGAATTCTTCGCTACCTACAAAGAACCAAAAAGCTGGGCTTGATATATGAAATGGAAGATTCTAACAAGCTTGTTAGACATTCTAATAGTGATTGGACAGGCTGTCTTGATGATTGCAAAAGCACTTTAGATTATATATTTTGTTTGAGAACAAATGTCATTTCATGGTCATCAAAGAAACAAAAGGCTGTAGCACTTTCATCTACGGAGGCTGAGTATATTTCAGTAACTAATGCAACATGTGAAGCAATTTGGCTCAAGAGAATTCTCTCTAATTTGCAATAATGAACAAGATCCAACAATAATCCAATGTGATAATTAATATGTCTACCATTGCCATGTCAAAAAATCCAGTATTTCATAGCAGGACAAAACACATTGACATCTGTTATTATTTCATTCGAGACTTGGTCGAGAAAGAAGATATACAGCTAGTATTCGTCAACACCAATGAGCAGTTGGCTGATGTCTTCAACAAACTAATTATAATTAAAAAATTTCAGTAAGCAAGAAATATCATAAGAATTACAAATTAAGACGAGGTGTTGAAAGTTAATTTGTAATTAACTCTATCATTAAGATTAGCAAGTTCAAGAGTCATGTAATTCTTGTTGTTAATATGTTGTGGAGATTAAAGAGTTATATAACTCTAGTATTTAATATAATATAGAGATTAAAGAGTCTTATTAAATAAATTAAGAGTCATGAAGATTAAAAAGTAACTTATGTATTCATGAAGGATAGCCTAAGAGTCACCTTTGTATCCATAAATAAGTATCTAGATCCTTGGGCAAAGTAAGCCATTTTGAAAGCCTCTTGTACCATTCTACTACTCTAATGAAAATCTCGCTTGCCTCTCATGATTAAAAAGTTTTTTCGTCTTGCATCTTATTTCCCATATTTCTTCTTGCACCCAACAGGATCATCCTAATTCATTGTTTAGCAATAAATTAAGCCAACAAATGTATTCCAGTACCAATGACAAGGAGTCTTATGTGGTTATTCTGGCCCTGAGGTGTGGGCATCATTACCTTTTGCCTAAAGATTTTGTCCTCTTTTCTGACCATCGGGCCTTACATCATTGGAATTTGAAGAAGAAATTAGAGCCCTGACACATTAAGTGGTTTGAGTTTATTTAGAAGTACACATTCATTGCCAAACATTGTTCTGGTGTCGACAACGACCAGCCACACACTTAGTCGAGTGGTGACCATCTTGCATTTGGCACATGTCAAGTTGGTAGGTTTTGAACGAATCGAAACTGAATGTACCATGTGTTGGAATTTAATGAGATCTAAACATCTTTATTAGATGGTCCACTTGATATGAATGTAGATTTTGTTGTTCATGATGGTTATTTGTTTGTGCATTCTTAGTTCTTCCCTTTGGGTTTTTGTTGTTTTGGGAGGTACATGCTAGGGTGCTAGCTACAGGTTACTCGGGGCATGACAAGATGATGGCAATGGATGACGATAGTTTTTATTGGCCGAGTCCCGAGAGAGATGTAGCACATATTGCTTCATGGTATTGTGATTGCCATTTGGTGAAGGGTAGAAAGCATGACACAATGATGTAGACATCAGGGCTTGTGCCACATGTTACATGGCTTGACCTTATCATGGATCTCGTTTTTCATATCCCTAGTGCTGTTATGGGTCATGGCTCGATCCTCGTCACCGTGGATAGGTTTCTAAGATGGCACGTTTATACCCTGCAAGAAGATGGTGGATGCATTGCATGCAGCCAGGTACTTTAGGGAAGTTCTTAGGCTGCATGGTCTTCCTCAGTGTATCATTGCCGATAGGGGCGTTAGGTTTGTGAGTTATTCTGTAAAATTTTGTGGAAAATGCTGAATGCTAAGTTGCAGTTTCCCTTTGGTTACCATCCACAAATTAACTGACAGGCAAACTGAAGCTATCAATAAGCATTCGGGTGATATTCTTAGATGCTTGCTAGGTGATCATGAGTCTTATTGGGATCAAATCTTGGCTATGGTTGAGTTTGCATATAATAATTTGGTCGATTGCTCCACTGAGCATAGACCTTGTTTGGTTATCCTACCATTCTTTGCTACTCGGCTTACGTGGAATCTTGACACTAGAGTATGAATATTTTATATGTGCATAAACAAAACAATTGTCGCTGTTCATAATTGTTGTTACGATGGTTTCTTATTTTGTCAAGTCATAGGTCATTTTCTCGTACATTTTATTGCATTTTCCTCTTCTACGAGAAAATATTTTCTGAATTTTTTGTTCTCTTTCTTATTTACACTGCATGAAACTGAGATTTTGAACAAATCAACTCCTTATGCTATATCTCTTGCAAAACACCTGCGCTCCATAGGTGCTAAGAATGCATGGGGCTTTCTGGTTCTCTAATGAACAGAACCAGGTATCATCTTTTACAAGCTCTTTGTATCTGTCAGGAAAACTGAGTCTAGACGTAAGAAATGACTAATTAACTGTTATGTTGGTCTTTGCTTTATGTTCAACTTAATATTCAGAAATAATAATATATAAATCAATAATCAGGTTTCTGCATATGTTTTTCTGGGCATTCTGGTTAGCTTTTCCCCCTACTGGTTTCTGATCAAGGCTCCTTTCACGTGAAAAATGCAAGTGCATTGGTTATTAGCTACTTTAAGATTTGTGACCTGAGAAACTATATATATGAGACTGTAGTTCTATACTTCTAATTATAGTCGGCCTCGATAATGACTATTATGTAAGGTTAAACAGCAAATATCAAATATAAGAACAGGTAGCACAATATCATATTTGTTATATACTAGTGTGAACATATAAATGTTCACACCACATGATCCCTTACAGTAACTCCGTAATCTACTCATGGCTTTATGGTGAAAGAAGTTGCAGTCAGATGGGTACGTGATACAAGGTTCAAATCCAAAAATAGCAACACTTCTACCTGTCCACATACGAAGATCACAAGCTTTTTTATGATGGTTACAAGGTCATTCTTCTTACCTGGATTACCTTCCCTGTTTTAAGGATGACAAAAAATTATATAAAGGTGATGATGATGTTGCGCATTCCATGATGTGTAAGACATCTTTCAACTTAGAAAATACCAAAACCTTTATTTGTATGCATCTTTCTGCACATGAAATTTGCTCATCTGATCATGGAGATGGATGGAAATGTAGCACCAAGGTTTTAAATCCTGTCGGGGGCACCAAGAGAATTCTATAATTCCCTGCCCTAATTAAGTTTCCAAGCCATATATTTATAGAGATAAAATATAAATATAGAATATACAATCAGATTGATTTAGAGGGATATTTACATCAGAAAATCAAGGCCGATAAGAATATACAGTTAGGCTGATTTAGGAATAATATTCTACAATCTAAAATCAAGAAAACCAAACTTTTTTGACATCCTTGACACTCCTCCTCAAATTGATGGTGGTGAATTAAAAAGCAACAATCTGCTAGCAAGAAATTGATGTTTGCAACAAAAAAGAGCCTTAGTTGGATGACACATGGGGAAGTAAAATAAGTTTTCAATCATAAGTATCATAAATGTAATGACAATCAATTTCATTATGTTCAGTCTGCTCATAAAAAATTAGATTTTTAGCAATCTTAACAGCACTTGTGTTGTTAGTATATAGAGGTGTAGGTGCAGACTGCGGGAATCCAAATTTAGTAAGTAGCCCATGCAATGATTCAATTTCAAAAAATGCTAAAGACATTGCTCTATACTCAGCTTCTGCAAAAGATTTCGAAACCCTATCTTGTTTCTTACACTTCCAAGCGATGAGACTTTGCCCCAAATAAACACACCAACCACTTTTGGATTTACAAGTATTGGGGCAACCACCCCAATCAGCATCAGCATAGGCAGTTAAAATCAGTGATGATACACGAGAGAAAAAAAGTCTAAATCCAAAGGTGCCTTTAAGATACTGAATAATGCGATGGACACCAGCAAGGTGAAGATGACGTAGAGAGGTCATAAACTGACTCACAATATTTTCTGCACAAGAAATATCGGGCCAAATAAAAATGAGATAGATAAGAGAGCCAACAAGTTGTCGATAAAGAGTAGGATTAGGAAGCAAATTGCCTACATCACTATGAAGCTTTAGATTAGCTTCCATAGGAGTATTTACTACAGATGTATTTGTTAAGTTAACAAGTTCAATGAGACGCTGCAAGTACTTATGCTGATTGATAAAGATACCTCGAGTAGTCTGATGAACTTCTAGACCAAGAAAGTAATTAAGAAGTCCAAGATCTTTCATCTGAAATGAGTCTCCTAAAATCTATTGTATATATTGAATACCACGAGAGTCATCTCCTATAATTAATATATCATCGACATAAACAAGTAGAATAATAATCCTATTTGCTGTTATTTGTAAAAACATAGAGGGGTCAAACTTGCTTTGTTGAAATCTATCATGCAGAATTGTTCCTTGAAATTTAGTAAAACCAAGCCTTGGGAGCTTGTTTGAGACTATAGAGAGATCACTTCAACTTGCAAATAGAATCAGAAGAAGGAATGGACAATCCTTTGGGAGGTTTCGTATATACTTCTTCTATCAAATTACTATTCAAAAATGCATTCTTGACATCCATCTGGTAGATGGGCTAACTATAAAAAGCTGCTAAGGCAATGACAGTATGGACAGATGTCATTTTAGCAACTAGAGTGAATTTTCATGATAATTGATACCATATTCTTGCTGATTTTCCAAAGCTACCAAGTGAGCTTTATATTGATCTAAAGACCCACCAGACTTGAGTTTCATAGTATATACCCATTTGCAGCCAATTGGTGTAATGTCAAGTGGACAACGAACAACATCCCATGTATTGGTGGTGAGCAAGACATTCAACTCTTCATCCATAGCTTGCTGCCAACAATCTTCTTTAACAGCATAATTATAAGTAGTGGAACTAAAATCAAGGACAAGGTGGATAGAAAAGATGTTGATGAAGATAAGAAAGTATAACAAGCTGGAGGATGCAGATATGGGATGATCTATGGAGAATAGGTTCTTGAGAATCCAAATGAGAAGTGAAAAGGTGAGATGCTAGAACCAGATCCTGTGAAGTGTCGGGGGGAGCGGAGGGTAGATTGACTGAAGATGTTTCTCGCTTATAAACAAAACCTGGATTAAAATGATTCAAGAAAAAAGAGTCATCAAATAAATGCAATATTGAAGCAAAGACATAAGGAGAAACAATTGAATAATTTGAAGGATCTTTTAGATTGGCCGGATCAGATTAGATTTGTTGTAGTGGAATTTTAAAATTTTTACCAGTCTGATTGAATAAATCTAGAAATAAAATATGCAAAGGATATTTTATTTACCACCTATCGTAGGTAGACTATCTGCCTGCTTTGATGATCTAACTTTGATGTCGAGATTCACTTTCAGCTACGTACATGTCCGGCCTCTATCGGTATCCACTTGGGTCAGATCTAGAGATCTTCCTCTTGCTCGATCTGAATTCACAAATTTAGATTTGGACTTTCTTCTTCTACTTTGATTAGATCTTCGACAGCACCTCGATCGACACACGATCGGTAGGTCTCATTTTTCTTCTTGCACAGACAGTACTTTGACCCTCAAAGGCACGATCAGCCTAACACTTGGGCATGGGAGAGAGGATCTGGAGAAGAAAGAAGGCATCGAGAGGGAGAAGCAAGGCTTCATTGTGGGTGACTGGAATGGCCAAACCTTTTGAACTAGTCTCCTATTTATAGAAAAACCAGGAGACCTAGAGTCCTAGGGCTTCTAGCCTTTGATCGGATCAATGTATTAGAAGCAGGACTCTTCAACATCATGTGGCGCCCTATCTGAATTCCCGTAGCATTTTGTCGCACAAAATGCTTCTCCTGGTGCATCCCACCTTATCCAGATAAGGTGGTTTGGCACCTGGGATTATCTCTCTAGAGTTTGTTTTAATTTAAACCCTTTAACTCATTCAAATGAAGTTTATATTAAAACAAACTATAACTCCCTCACTCTCTATCCTTATCTCTAAGGGGTGCACACTAGAAATGGGCATGTGCCCTCTCTCTCTAAGAAGGACATCTGGGGGTGCGCGCCCCTAGAGAAATTCTAGGGGGCATGCGCCCCTTCTCCTCTTATGCAAAACCTAGTCAACAAGGGAGGGAGGCACCAACACTTGGCACCCCCTCAAGCTTATCCATTAGGATATTAGGACATGTTCCTAATCCAATTAGGACAAGCCCAAAGGAGGATTTCTGAACAAGCCAAATCTAATTTGGCTGAGTTCAAACCAATCAGAAAATTCAATATAGGAGAAAGTTAGGTCCAATCATGTGCTAGCATGATTTTCTTGAATCTAATTAGATCAAATCCAAATCAATCAGACTACGTGAGTCCAATTGATAACATCCAGATCCAAATTCTTATTTGTGTGATCCCATAGATTCAATTCTATATGATAATGAAATATGTCGTAATCTCCATCATCGACATCATCAAAAATTCTTTTGATAGACTAGAACTTTTCTGATTCATCTAATTAGAATTATCGATCATCAAGATAATTCTAATTAGTTCCACAATCGATTAGTGATACCTAGTAGTATGTGGTGGCAATTCATTAGAACTGAATAAGAACCTCTCAGTGCAGCCATCGTATGATTGGATTCTTCTATCATGAGTTTCAATAGGATCTAGGTTAAGATTGACTCGTCAAACCTAATACCTGTCATATGATTGAATCATTCAATCCAAATTTGATGTGAAATTCTAATAGAAACTTTTTTCTATTATTTCATATTACCATGGCCATGAATTTTAGGACTCAATCTCATGATTACCATAGTACTACTCCTCTTCTATCGAGGTTGATAGATCCTATCTTGGTGCATTCTAATTTCTATAATGAACATACTATAGCCAACATACATCTTAGAATTTTGAATGGCTAGAAGACCAAGTAATGGTGTAGTCAGGATTTCTTATGATAGACAACATACACCTCAAGATGAATTACCGATATATCTTAGGTCAAAAAATCAGATACACAACTACAGCAATGAGTGAGTCATTGACAAGAAGGTAGACTTTCTTATGATTGCTCGAAGTTGGTTATGCTCAGTATCCTTGCTCTTAACAAGCAACTGTACTTTTGCTCTGGTGTCTCTATACGATAGATTTAGAACTTATTTACTTTAAAAAAATTATCATACATCAATCTTTCAGATTAATCACCATCGTTATGATGATCCTACAATTAGAAATAGTTTATGAGTTAATTATAATAACATATATCTTAAATTCTCAACTCTTAAGAATATGTGTTATCATATCCGTTAATCTAATGAATAAATCATAGACACATAATACACAGATATGATTGAAGAAATAATCTAAATTTTATTAATAATAAATCAAAATTATAAATTATGTGCTTAGAATATATTACAAGTGTTGCCCAATCTAGCTTCTAGGGCATACATCTAACAAACTCCCACTTGACCTATAGCCAATTGGCTATAAATCTAAGTTCCATCTTCTCAAGATGGACTTTAGTTTTTTATTGGCTCAAAAGTTTCATCAGTGGTTCAACCACATTATCTATAGTGTCAATTCTTTTCACCTCGATGTATCTTTTTTCAAGGTAATCGCAAATGAGGTGGAACTATCGCTCGATGTGCTTGAATTTCTAATAGGACCTTGGCTCCTTAGCTAGGGCTATGGCACCGTTGTTATTGCAGTACAGAGGGACGACATCAGATGGCATCACTCCAAGCTCCATAACAAACTTCTTGAATCAGAATGCCTCCTTTGTAGCTTTCGAGGCAGTGATATACTCTGCTTCGATGATGGAGTCTGCAATCACTGTCTGCTTGAAATTCTTTCAGCTCACAGCACCATCATTATACAAGAATAGGCTTTTTGATATTGACTTTCGATATCAATATCAGACATAAAGTTTGAATCAGTATGCCCCTACACTTGGAGTTCTCCATTACTAAAGAGCAGAAATATATCCTTAGTCCTTCTTAAGTATTTAAAGATAAATTTCACAAAAGTTCAGTACTCTTCACCTAGATTCGATTGATATCTATCGGTGACACTCATAGTATGGGTGATATTAGGTCGTATAAATAGCATGGCATACATGATCGTCACCCTATTGTTGAAGCATAAGGGATCTTACTCGTGCATTCAATCTCTTCTGATGTATTGTGGCACATCTTCTTGGAGAGATAAATACCATGTCTGAAGGGCACAAGATCCCTCTTGGAGTTCTTCATGCTGAACCTCTTCAATAATTTTTTTTATGATAAACCTAGCATCCTCCTCGATCTATCTATATAGATTTTGATCTCCAAAATAAAGAATGCTTCATCTAAGTCTTTTATAGAAAACTCCTTAGACAATCAAATCTTAACCAAGGTTAACATAGAAATATCATTTTCAATTAGAAAGATGTCATCTACATGCAATACGAGAAAAATAACAACATTCCCACTAACCTTCTTGAACACATAGGGCTCCTTCTCATTTTTGATGAAATCAAATAATTTGATCATATCATTGAAATGAGCATTCCAACTCTGAGATGCTTGCTTAAGTTCATAAATGAATCTTTGTAGCTTGCAAACCTTGTGAGCACTATCACTGGAGGTGAAACCAAGTGGCTATTCCATATAGATATTTTTCTCAAGATAATCATTTAAAAATATTATTTTTATATTTATTTACCATATTTTGTAATCAAAATATACTGCAATGATAAGCAATGTATGAATGGATTTAAGCATGGCCACTATGAGAAGGTATCTTGATAGTTAATGCCTTCATGCTGACTATACATTTTTGCCACTAACTTAACTTTGAATGTCTCTACATTTTCATCTGCACCAATCTTTCTCTTGAAGATATATTTACATCCAATAGGTACAATATCTTTATGTGGATCTACCAAGATCGAGACTTGGTTCGAGCGTATTGAGTTAATTTCTAACTTCATTGTCTCTTGCCATTTCTCAGAGTCGATATTTGATATCTTCTCATCATAGATTTTGGGGTCATCCCTATGAACCTCATTTTCGGTGAGGAATATTTTCTCTACATCCTCTGAAATAATACTTAAGTATCTCTCAGAAGGATAGAAAAGTTTATGAGACTTACGAGATGGAGGAGGAAGTATGTAGATCGGCTTAGAATGAACTAATTTCTCTGGTTTCTTAGCTCGTTGCTCTTCAAAAACTTTCTCTTCGAGCCTGATCTATCTTCTCATGCCTCTATTTTGAATAAACTATTTCTCAAGAAAGATAGCATATTGATTCATAATCACATTATGATCTTCAGGAGGATAGAAATAATATCCTAAAGACTCCTTAGGATATCTGATAAATTGAGTTCTAAGGGATCTAGATTCTAACTTATCTGCCTATTGCCTTTTGACATGAGTCGGACAACCTCAAGTCTTGAGATGACTCAGACTCAGTATCTTAACATGCTACATCTCATATAGTGTGGTAGGAACGATTTTAGAAGAAATCTTATTTAGTATATAAATGGTTGTTAATACACTATATCCCGAAAAAAATTGGAAAGGTCGGTGAAGCTCATCATAGAACAAACCATATCTAATAGGATTTGATTTCTTTGTTCTGAAATATCATTGAGTTGAGGCATTCTAGATGGAGTCTACTGTAAGACTATACCATATTCTTTGAGATAGTCCAAAATTTTTTTATTAAGATATTCACCTCCTCAATCTGATCGAATAATCTTAATGGGTTTTTCGATCTATTTTTTTATTTCATGTCTGAATTTCTTAAATTTTTCAAAGGCCTCAGACTTGTGATGCATAAGGTACATATATCCATACCAAGAAAAATCATTAGTAAAGATAATAAAGTAGATAGAACCACCTCTGACCGGCATATCAAATGGGTTGCAGATATCTATATGCACCAGAGCAGTAATTCCATAATCCTTTCCCCATGTCCCATAAAGGATAGCTTGATCATTTTATCTTGAAGGCATGATTCACAAATCGAATACGACTCAGAAGTCAACGAACCCATTAGTCTGATTTTCTTCAATTTGTTATCTTATCTTCTGCTATATCATGACCTAGCCTAAGGTGCCACATGTACTTTTCATTTATATTATCTCTAGATCATTTAGATAATATGGCATTTATACTTTGCTCGATATAATTTATAGATATATTAACATGTAACTGATAAAGATCGTTAATAAGAAAATCACTTCTAATTTTATTACTTTCAAAAAAAATAATATTGTGATCCTTATGAAAATTAATTACATATCCATCTTATGTCAAATCAAAGATAAAAATTAGATTTCTGCTCGTAGCAAGTACATAATAACAATCTCTAAGTTCTAAGATGCTTCCAGATGGTAATCACAAAGAGTACGTTCCTACGACCATAGCAGCAATCTTTGCTCCATTTCTAATGCATAGGATCATTTCGTCATCCCTCAGCCTCCTGCTATCCTCAAGAGATCCTACAAAGAAGTGCACAAATAAGCACTAGATTTAGAGTTAAGCACCCAACTGGATATAGAAGAAATAGTTAGATTCATTTTAATGACGAGCCTACCTTTAGAAGGTTCTTCTTTTCTCTTGATCTTCAGGATTGCTAGATAAGCAAAGCAGTTCCGCTTTCAATGGCCATCAAAGTTGTAATGAAAATACTTTTTCTTCTCCACAGCCTTCTTATTCGATTTCTTCAAGTTTGCCTTCTTCTTCTTCTTTCTATCAATCTTCTGCTTCTTCACAAACTTCTTCTTCCTAGAGAACTTTTTCTTGAAAGAGGCCTGCTCCATAGTAAGTGCCAAGCCCCTTGAACTCTTCAAGGTGCCCTCGGTAGTCACCAGCATGTTCATCAACTTGACAAAGGTGCACTAGATTTTATTCATATGGAAGTTTACAATAAACTATCCATATGAATCAGTTAAGAATTGCAGAATCAGATCAATCTATAAGTCCTTGTTCATGGATATTTCGAGCTTCTTAAGTTTCTTTAAGTCCTTGATCATTGATAAGCAATGATCATGGACCGACTGCCCATCACGTATCTGTGCTTTGAAGAGTCTTTTAGATACTTCGTAGCATGCTACGTGGCTTTGCTCATCATACAACTCTCGCATGTGAGCCAGCATTTGACGACAGTCTTCATGTCCTTGTATTGGCATTGCAATTCATTAGACATTGAGGCCAATACGTAGCACCTAACCTTATTATCATCATCCAGCCACTCTCATGTGATGTTCTTTGTTCAGTGTTTGGATGGACTGGGAGAGGGGGAAGGTCCTGGTCAAGGAGATAGGTAGCTTTTCAGAATTCAAAATAGTTTTCAAGTTTTAGAGCTAATCCTTAAAATTTGGTTCGATTAGACGGTTGGTTTCTAAAATCCTGGCTAGGAGATTAAAAGCAGACATAATTTCTATAGAGAGTCTAAATTTTTAGTTAGATTTTGTATTTGACTTAATCAATTTATTTTAAAAATTTTATTTTAAAAATAAATTAAGGCTTTCATTATTTTTTTGGATCCCTACATTTTCTTAGAAGAGATACGAAAATCTCTACGATCAAAGATTTTTAGTGAATGCTACAGTTCTACCGATTGGCACACCATCTCATCTAACAGTTATTGATGATGAGTCAGTCAATAAGTGGATAACTCTTATCCAATATTTTTCTAAATAAGTTACAGCTAACTCCATTCTCTAATTCATGAAGCTCACCATGTTCAAATTATTGTTCTACTCCTTAGTGAAGTCAGACCCATTGTTTGCACAAAATGGATTCATGATTGGGATCCTCATCGTATCCAAAATATTGAGCCCAATCCTTTCTTAAATCCGTAGCATTCCATGCCTAATAGTTACAGTTACATCTTTTCGGTGTAATTGAACCACTGTATCTAGTCGAGAATAATCAACCCTGAAAAAAGCCTGTACAACTACAATGATGGAAGACCGCTCGACTTAATATTTTATAGAAAAATTTTAATTTAAGTCTTAATCTTAATTAGTTATAACTATTATGACTAACCTAATGGCATGGGTTAGCTTGAATTGTAGGCAATCCAATACAGTATTATATCAACCCAATTAGCCAGGTAAGTAGGATCGGTAGGAGGGATATGCCATTAACTCACCATAGATGAATCATGGATGAGTAGCTTCCAATTAAAGACCACTGGTCATATCTATCGAACTTACCTTAGATACTAATTTATCAAGCCAGAACTGATCAGATTCGTCTACAATCCAGGCTCGAACCACAGAGCTAGGTTAGGTCTTGAAGTAATCGATAACATATGACTATTAATCAATCTTGACCAAACTTATAACTATTGGATTGGCTAATCTGAGCACTCTTGATCCTATCCTAACCAACTCTTGATTTAGTTTGATTAACCACTCAAGCTAAACCTAATCAAGCTATCCACACCTTGAACCCATGTATTATGAAAATATCTTAGATATTTAATTCTCAATTTTAGATCTAGGTATTTTTTTACTTAATTATTAATTAAGTATAACATGGTTCAAAAAATAACAAAAATAAAGCATAAAAATTAGATCATAGGATTTTAGATCTAGGATTTGGCAGAAAGTAAGTTCTGATTAAGTTTTGATTTTTTTTTTCATGAGGACATCATGCAGCACCCTTACATGCCATAAGAGCATCCCACCGAATAGAAAGTGAGGGTTTTTAAAATTCTTCTTACTCTTATGACCAGATGGCCAAGAGGACTATCTTAATCAAATTTTTTTTACTATTATTAATAGATCTAAATCTATATATATAACATATATCAAACTGGATCTAATCTAATCATGCTTTGCAAACATCTCATGTATCAATTTAAATTACATCTCATGCAATTTAAAATTCATAATATTTTAATCTTATCAAAAAATCTAATCTAGATCTATGAACCCAGAACCTAGCTCTGATACCAGTCCAAGGATCTTTTAGATCGATCGGATTGGATCAGATCTACTATCGAGGAATTTTAAAATTTTTATCGATCCGATCCAATCTAAGGGTTCTTAGATTTGATTGAATAAACCTAGAAATAAAACATGCAAACGGTATTAGAAATACCATTTGTTGTAGGTAGACTATCTGCTTGCTCTGATGATTTGACTTCGATGCCAAGGTTCGCTTCTAGCCGCACATGCACCCGACCTCTATCGATATCCACTAGGATCATATATGAAGGTCTTCTCCTTGCTTAATTTGAATTCATAAATTCAAATATGGACTTCTTTCTTCTACCCTTGATCAGATCTCCGACAGCACCTTGATCAACACATGATCAATAGGTGTTGTTCTTCTTCTTGTGTGGATAGCATTTCAACCCTCGAAGGCATGATCGGTTCAACACTTAGGCATGGGAGAGAGGAAGAGAGAGAGGATCTAGAGAAGAGAGGAGCATGGAGAGGGAGAAGCAGGGCTTCACTATGGGTGACTTGAATGGCCAAACCCCTTGATCTAGTCTCCTATTTATGGAAAAACCAAGAGACCTAGAGTCCTAGGGCTTCTAGCCTTTGACTGGATCAAATTATTAGAAGCAGAAGGACTCCTAAACATAATGTGGCACCCCATCTGAATTTTTGTAGCATTTTTTTGCACAAAATGCTTCTCCTAGCATGCGCCACCTTATCCAGATATGGTGGTTTGGTGCCAAGGATTATCTCTCTAGAGTTTGTTTTAATTTAAACCCTTTGACTCATTCAAATGAGGTTTAAATTAAAACAAACGATCACTCCCTCACTCTCTATCCTTATCTCTAAGGGGTGCCTGCTAGGAATGGGCATGCACCCTCTCTCTAAGAAGGACATCTGGGGGTACGTGCCCCTTGAGAAATTCTAGGAGGCATGCGCCCCTTCTCCTCTTGCACAAGACCTTCTCAACAGGAAAGGGAGGCGCCAACACTTGGCGGCCCCTCAAGCTTATCCATTAGGACATTAGGATATGTTCCTAATCCAATTAGGACAAGCCCAAAGGAGGGTTTTTAGACAAGCTAAATCCAATTTGATTGAATTTAAACCAATCAGAAAATCTAATATAGGAGAAAGTTAGGTCCAATCATGTGCTAGCATGATTTTTTTAAATCTAATTAGATCAAATCCAAATCAATCAGACCATGTGAGTCTAATTGAAAACATCCAGATCCAAACCTTTATTTGTGTGATCCCATAGGTTCAATTCTGTATGGTAATGGGATATGTCGTAATCTCCATCATCGACATCATCGAAACTTCTTTTGATGAACTAAAATTTTTTTGATTCATCCAATTAGAATTATTATTCATCAAGATAATTTTAATTGATCCTATTATTAGATATGTGTGTCCTAGAAGTCAGAATTGGCTGACACTTGTAATACACTTCTAGAAGCAAAATTATAATTTTAACTATAAATAATAAAATAGATTATTTTCTATCATAAATATGTATTTGGTGTCTATGATACATCCCTTGAGTTAATGGTAATGATAATTCTTATTTTCAAAAGTTAAAAATTTAAGATAGAAATTTTCATTATTAACTCATAAAATGCTCCTGACCGTAGGATCATCATGAGGATGGTGATTGATCTGGAAGGTTGGTGTACAATCACTTCAGTAGATGAGTCTTAAGTCTACGGTATGGAGACATCGAAGCGAGAGTATAGGTACTCATTGGAGAATGAGGGCACTGAGCGTGACCACCTCGAGCAGTCATAAGGAAGTCTACCTTCTCGTCGATGACTGACTCGAAGCTGCAGTGGTGTATCTGATTCTTTGACCTAAGGTGCATCGATAATTCACCTTGAGGGTATTATAGTTTGACTATACCATGACTCGATCTCCTAACCATTCAAAATTCTAAGGTGTATGTTGGCTATAGCATGTTCACTATAGAAATTAGATTGCACCAAGAGAAAATCTATCTATCTCGGTAGATGAGGAGCAACCCTATGATGATCATGAGAATCAAATCCATAAGCCCATGGCCATGATAGAGTAAAATAATAGAAAGAGTTTTTATTAAGATTTTCATATTGGACTTGAATCGAATGATTAAATTATATGATAGAAATTAGGGTTTGACGAGTTCACCTTAACCCTAATTTGATTGGAGCTTAAGATAGAAGAACTTAAACATATAAGTAGCTGCACCGAGAGGTTCATTTTCAATTTTGATGGATTGTCACCATATATTATTAGGTATCACTGATGGATTTTGGGAGCAATTAGAATGATTTGGATGATCGATCATTCTAGTTATCTGAATAAGAAGAGTTCTGATCCATCGAAAGGAGTTTCGATGATGTCGATGATGGAGATCACAACATATTCCATTACCATATAGAATTAAACCTAATTGGATTACACAAACAAGAGTTTGAATCTGGATATCATCAATTGAACTAATCTAGTTCAATTAATTTGAATTAGATTCAATTAGGTTCAAGAAAATTATGCTAGCACATGATTGGGCCTAACGTTTTCCTTCTATTATCATTAAAAGTTATCTCGACTAAGCCAAATGAGTTTGTGCTCACTAAGGTATCTTTATTTGATCTAACTGAAGCTTGTCTAGATCAGAAAAGGATTATCTTAATTTATGAGATAAATTTAGGATAATATCTGCCATTTTTCGTTACCTACTAATTCTTGTCCTTTGACTTTGGTCAAACATTGATCTTTGATACTTAGACATCTGTCCATGTGTTATGCACTTATTGAAGAGCAGATAGGGGCTTGTCCCCTTGCTAGAATTTGAAAAGAAGGGGGTGCATGCCTAGAGAGGCATGTGCCCATGGATAGGGATGCCTGGAGTCCCATACGGATGGGACTCCAGGTTGCTTCTTGGATTCTACTTAGGTGACCCCTAGCCATAGACATTAACCAATCTTAGGCACCATCTAAGGTTGAATTAGAGGGGCTCACATCTGATTAGATTAGGTGTTGTTATCCCACCAATCAGATTTAGATCTGATTTACGAAGTAACGTGATTGGTCGGGATGATGTGGCACTATATGGCACAGTAGGATCTATATAAACCCTATCTATGCCCAACTTTCAAAAAGTTCTCTTCTTAGCCATGCCCCAAGGCTGCCCCTCTCCCTCCACCATGCCATCTTCTAGTTCTCTCTCTGTTCTCCATGCTCAAGATAAGTTGGGCTCCAGTTTGGTGCGTTCCAGATAAGAAAAAGCTGACGAGAAAGGAAGAAGGTAGTATTATTGCAGAGACGACAGCAGATCTTCAAAAGAAAGTTTTGAAGATTCTCCAAATTAGATCTAAATCTAATTTTTGAAGAGATGATAAAAAAAAAAGATCTTCAGATCCAGTTTGAGTGGATACCGGTAGAGGCTAGGCGCTTGCGTGGCTAGATCCAGAAACTCAGGCAATCAATAGGATCATCAAAGGATAATCAGATTATCCAACATCAAGATATAAATTAAATTAAATTAAATTTATTTTTATTTTTATTTATTAAATATATAAAATTAGATTTAAAATATCTTAGATCTAATCTGGATATATAAGAAAAATTTTTGAAATATCTCTCTTGATCTGATCAGATCTTAACGAACCTGATCTAAAAAATCAAAATTTTTTCTTCAACTAGTATCAGAGCCAGGTTATCTAAATTATTTAGATCTAATTTTATTTTATTTTTAATCTAATAATTAGATAATTTTAGATATCACATGAGATATGATTAGATCTAAAATTAAAAAAATTAAAATTAAATAATATAGATCTATGTTCTACAATATGCATGACTAGTTGTAAAATAGAATAGTTCTATACATAGTTTTGCATAATCATGATTTATTTTGATTAAATTATAATTTTAGATTTATTTATTTATTATTTTTTGATGATTATTAATATTATAATAAGATCTAAAAAATAAAAAATAAAAAATTATTTAACTTTTGGATCATATGAGATATGATGCATGCATGATTAGACTAGTTGTAGAATAGTTCTACATAATTATCTAGATTAGAATTTATTTTGATGTGATTAATTTAAATCTAATTTTTTAGATAATTATGAGATAATTTAGATCTGAAAAATATGCATGATATGATACATGAGATGTATGCAAAATATGCCATGAGTTAGATCTAATTTTATATATGAGATATATGATATAGATCTAAAACTAGTTTTGTAGTATTTATATGTTCCTGATTAAGGCATTCCTCTTGGCCGTCCGATCATAAGAATAAAGTAGGATTTAAATACCCTCTTCTTCCATTCGATGGGGTATTCTTATGATGTGTAGGGGTGTTGCGCGTTCGTCCTTAATCAGAAATCAAGAACTTACTTTCTACAAAATCCTAGATCCTGAAATCCTAGGAATTTTATTGTGCATATTTTATTTATGAACCCTAACTTAATTAAGAATTAAGATTATAAAATATTAATTAGGATCTAAAATTAAGAATTTTCAGATCTAAGACATATTCATAATACTGGGTTTCGGGCTTGGGTAGCTCAATTAGGTCTAAGCGGTTGATCAAACCAAATCAAGAGTTGGTTAGATGGGATGAACAGTGCTTAAATTGACCAGTCTAATAGGATTAAGTCTGGATCAAGATTGAGTCATCGATCAAGCTAAGACCTAATTAGGCTCAGATGGTTAGAGTCTGGATTGTATGCTAATTCGATTAGTTCTGGCTCAATAATTTGGTGTCTAAGGTAAGTCTGGTAGATACGATCAACTAATTTTTAATTAGAAGCTACTTGATTCGAATGCATTCTTGTTGAGTTAATGGCATATCTCTTCCACTGGTCTCACTTACCTGGACCATATTTGTTGACTCAGTCCTAATCTGAGGTGGTCAATAATCCGAGCTAACTCATGCCACTAGGTTAGTCATAATTGTTATGACTATATCAAGTTTAGTTTAATGAGATCTAAATCAATTCTTCCTAAGAAAAGATTAAGTCTGAGGATCTTCCACCATTGTAGATGTGTAGGCCCTTTCCGGGATTAGATTGTTCTCGACTGGTTATAGTGGTTCAGTTGCACCAAAAAGATGCAACCATGTCTATTAGGCATTGGATGCTATGGGCTGGAGGATGGATTGGAGCTTAATATTTCTGGATACAGTGAGAGACTCAATTAGAAATTCAAGTCTATGCAAATGGATGGGATCTGACTTAACTAAGGAGTGGATCAATATTTCGGGCATGATGAGATTCATGAATTAGAGACCAAGTTTGGGTGCATCATGATTGAAGAATCATTGAACAAGAGTTGTTCACTCATTGGCTAACCCATCATCAATAACTGTTAGGTGAGGTGATGAGTCAGTTGGTGGGACTGCACTATCTACTAGAAATCATTAATCGTGAAGATTTTTGCATCTCTACAGAGAGAGTGTAGGGATCTAAGAAAATAATGAAAGCTAATTTACTTAAAAATAAAATTTTTAAATAAATTGGTTAAGTCTTAATTATAATATCTAACTAAAAATTTTGACTCTCTACAGAAAAATATCTGCATCCAACCCACTAGCACGAATCCTGGACACCCATAAACTGACTAAATCTAATTACAAGAATTGGCTCCGAAACTTTAAAATTATTTTGGGTTTTGAGAAGTTAACTCATGTATTAGACCAGGATCCTTCCACCTTATCAGCTCGTCCATCCACTGAACAGAGAGTGTCTCTAGATAAGTGGACGGACGAAGATAATAAGGTCAGATATTACATGTTGGACTTGATGTCTAATGAACTTTAGTACCAATATGAAGATATCAAGACTGTCCACCAAATGTTGGCTCACCTATAAGAGATGTTTGGTGAACAGAGTCGCAGCCAAGTATCAAGTCACTAAATGACTATTCAAGACTAAAATGCACGATGGGTAGTCAGTCCAAGATCATTGTCTAATGATGATAAAAAATTTGGAAGAGCTTGAGAAGCTCGGAGTGAAGTTAGACTTGGATCTACAGAATGATATAATTCTGTAATCTTTGATTGATGCGTATGGGCAGTTCATCATGAACTATCATATGCATAAACTTCAAAATTCTCAGGCCAAACTTATGAACATGTTGGTTACCGCTGAGCTTTCTATGAAAGATTCTAAAGGCTCAGTGCGTGCTATGGAATAGACTTCTTCCAAGAGAAAGTCTTTTGGAAAGAAGAAGAAGTCTGTGAATAAGCAGAAGATGGAAGAAGGAAAGAAGAAAAATGCAAAGCTGAAGAAGGCCGCTAACAAAGAAAAGTATTTTCATTATAATAATGATGATCACTGGAAGCAAAACTACTCTACATACCTGGCCATCCTGAAGAATAAGAAGGAGGCAGATTCTTTTGGAGATATGCTCGTTATTGAGTCTAACCTTATAGTTTCTTCTGCATCCAGTTGGATGCTTGACTCTAGTTTTAGTGCTCATGTATGCACTTTCATGTAGGATTTTGAGGATAGCAGAAGGCTGAGGGATGGTGAGATGATCCTGTGCATCAAAAATGGAGTAAGAGTTGCTACCATGGTCATGGAAATATATCCTCTTCGACTACCATCTGGTTTAGACTTAGTTTTAAAAAACTGTTATTATGTGCCTGCAGCAAGCAGAAATTTAATTTTTATTTCTTGTCTAGCATTAGAAGGCTATGTAATTAGTTTTCTTTAGGACCATTATAATATTCTTTATGAAAGAAATAAAATTATAAGTGATTTCCTTATTAACAGTCTTTATCAGTTACATATTGATGTATCTATTTTTAATATCGAGCAAAATATGAATACCATAAAATGACTTAGGGATAGTCCAAATGATAGATATCTATGGCACCTAAGACTAGGTTATATAGCAGAAGATAGGATTAACAAATTGAAGAAAACTGAGCTATTCAGTCCATTGACTTTCGAGTTATATCCAATTTATGAATCTTATCTTTATGGCAAAATGACTAAGCTTCCTTTTGTAGGATATGGGAAAAGGGCCATGGATCTTCTTGCCTTAGTACATATTGATATGTGCGGCCCATTTGATGTGCCGACTAGAGACAACTTTATCTACTTCATAATCTTTATCGATGATTTATCTAGGTATGGGTATGTGTATCTTATGAGTCATAAGTCTGAAGCTTTTGAAAAGTTCAAGAAATTTAGACATAAAGTAGAAAAGCAAACAAAAAAATCCATTAAGATTTTTCGATCAGATTGAGAAGGTGAATACTTTAGTCAAAAATTTCTGGACTATCTCAAAGAAAATAGAATAGTCTCTCAATGGACTCCACATGAAATATTTCAACTCAATGGGGTTTTAAAATGGAGGAACCGAACTCTATTAGATATGGTCCGATCCATGATGAGCTTCACAGATCTTCCTGATTTTTTTTAGGAATACTGTTTGTTAACTGCAATATACTTACTGAATAGGGTTCCTCCTAAAACCATTCTTACCACACTGTATGAGATATGGCATAGTAAGAAACTAAGTCTGAGTCATCTCAAAATTTGGGATTGTCTGGCTCATGTCAAAAGACAACAATCGGATAAGTTAGACTTTAGGTCTTTCAGAGCTTGATTTATAGGATATCCTAAAGAGTCATTAGGATATTATTTCTACATTTCAGAAGTCACAATGTGATTATGAGTCAACAAGCTATCTTTATTGAAAAATAATTTATTCAAGATAGTGGTATTGAAAAGCAGATCAAACTCGAGGAGAAAGTCTCACAAGAGCAATGAGCTAAGGATCAAATGGAACCAAATTAGGTTAAGCCAATCAAATCACTACCTCCTCCACCTCATAGATTGAAAAAATTTTCCATCCTTCTGAGAGGTACTTAGGTACTATTTTAGAGAAAGTAGAAAAAATATTTCTCATAGGTAATGGGGTTCATGGTGATGATCCCAAAACCTATAATGAGGTGATATCGGATATCGACTCCGAGAAATGATTAGAGGCAATGAAGTCAAAAATTGACTCGATGCATTCAAATCAAGCCTAGATCTTGGTAGATCTACTAGAAGGTATAGTACCTATTGGATGTAAATTGATCTATAAGAGAAAGATTGGTACAGATGAAAATATGGAGATATTTAAAACTAGATTAGTGATAAAAGATTATAGTCAACATGAAGGCATTGACTATCAGGATACCTTTTTGTCAGTAGCTATGCTTAAATCCATTCGCACATTGCTTGCTATTGCAGTCTATTTTAATTATAAAATATGATAAATGGATGTAAAAATGGCATTCTTAAATGGATATCTTGAGGAAGATATCTATATGGAACAACCATTAGATTTCGCATCCAATGATGATGATCATAAGGTATGCAAGCTACAAAGATCCATATATGGACTTAAGCAAGCATCTCGAAGCTCAAATACTCGTTTTAATGATATGATCAAATTATTTGATTTCATCAAGAATGAGGAGGAGCCATTTATCTTTAAAAAGATCAGTGGGAGCACTATTATCTTTCTCATATTATACATGGATGACATCCTTCTTATTAGAAATGCCATAGTTAAAATATGGTTATCTAAAGAATTTTTCATGAAATACCTAGGAGAAGCATTCTTTATTCTGAAAATTAAGGTCTATAGATATAGACCAAATAGGATGCTAGGACTTTCATAGAAAATGTACATAGAGGAAGTGCTAAAGAGGTTTAGCATGAAAAATCTAAGAGGGATTTGGTATCCTTCAGACATGGCATTCATCTTTCCAAAAAGATGTACCCGAGCACACTTGAGAAAATAGAACGCATGAGCAAGATCCCTTATGCTTCAGCAATAGGGAGCCTCATGTATGCCATGTTATGTACACGATCTGATATAGCTTATGCTATGAGTGTCACGAGCAGATATCAGTTGAATCTAGGTGAAGAACACTAGACTTCTGTGAAATATATCCTTAAGTATTTAAGAAGAACTAAGGATATGTTGTTGATCTTTCGTAATGGAGAACTCCAAGTCTAGGGATATACAGACTCAGATTTTATGTCCGATGTAGATGATCAAAAGTCGACATCTGAAAGTCTGTTTGTGTGCAATGGTGGAGCTATCAGTTGAAAGAATTTCAAGCAAATAATGATAGCAGATTCCACCATGGAAGCAGAATACATTGCTACGTCAGAAGTTGCAAAGGAGGCATTCTGGTACAAGAAGTTTGCCATAAAAATTGGAGTGATGCCATCAGATGCCATTCCTCTGTACTACGATAACAATGGTGCCATAGCCCTTGCTAAGAAGCCGAGATCTCATCAAAAATTCAAGCACCTCGAGCGGCGATACCATCTCATCCACGATTACCTCAAGAGGAGAAACATCGAGGTTAAGAGAATCGACTCCACAGATAATGTGGCGGACTCGCTTACAAAGCCATTGGGCCAGCAGAAGATCAAAGCCCACCTTAAGAAGATGGAACTTAGATTTATAGCCAATTAGCTTTAGATCAAGTGGAAGTTTGTTAGATATGTGTGCCCTAGAAGCCAGAATTGACTAATACTTGTAATACACTTCTAGGGGCAAAATTATAAGTTTGACTATAAATAATAAAATGAGTAATTTTATATCATAAATATGTATTTAGTGTCTATGATACATCCCTTGAATTAATGATAATGATAATTCTTATTTTCAAGAGTTGAAAATTTAAGACAGAAATTTTCATTATTAACTCATAAAATGCTCGTGACCATAGGATCATCATGAGGATGGTGATTGATCCAAAAGATTGGTGTACAATCGCTTCAGTAGATGAGTTTTGAGTCTACAGTGTGAAGATACCAGAGTGAGAGTACAGATACTCATTAGAGAATGAGCGCACTGAGCGTGACCACCTCGAGCAGTCATAAGGAAGTCTACCTTCTCGTCGATGACTGACTCGAAGCTACAGTGGTATGTCTGGTTCTTTGATCGGAGGTACATCGGTAGTTTATCTTAAGGGTGTTATAGTTTGACTACACTATGACTCAATCTCCTAGCCATTCAGAATCTTGAGGTGTATGTTGGCTATAGCATGTTCATTGTAGACATTGAATTTTACCAAGAAAAAATCTATCTACCTCGGTAGATGAGGAGCAGCCCTATGATGATCATGAGAATCAAGTCCATAAGCCCATGACCATGGCAGAGTGAAATAATAGAAAGAGTTTCTATTAAAATTTTTACATTGGACTTGAATCGAATGATTAAATTATATGATAGAAATTAGGGTTTGACGAGTTCACCTTAACCCTAATTTGATCGGAGCTCAAGATAGAAGAACATAATCCCACAAGTAGCTACACCGAGAGGTTCATTTTTAGTTTTGATGGATTGCCACTATATACTGCTAGGTATCACTGTTGGATTTTAGGAGCAATTAGAATGATTTGGATGATCGATTATTCTAGTTGTCTGAATTAGAAGAGTTCTAATCCATCGAAAGAAGTTTCGATCATGTCGATGATGAAGATCACGATATATTCCATTATCATATAGAACTGAACCTAACTGGATCACACAAATAAGGATTTGAATTTGGATATCATCAATTGGACTAACCCAGTTCAATTGATTTGAATTAGATTCAATTAGGTTCAAAAAAATCGTGCTAGCACATGATTGGGCCTAACGTTCTCCTTCTATTATCATTAAAAGTTATCTCGACTGAGCCAAATGAGTTTATGATCACTCAGGTACCTTTACTTAGTTTGACTGGAGCTTGTCCAGGTCAGAAAAGGATTGTCTTAATTTATGAGATAAATTTGAGACAATACCTATCATTTTTCGTCACCTACTAATTCTTGTTCTTTGACTTTGGTCAAATGTTGATCTTTGACACATAGACATCTGCCCATGTGTCATGCACTTATTGGAGAGCAAATAGGGGCTTATCCCCTTGCTAGAATTTGGAGAGAAGGGGATGCATACCTAGGAAGGCGAGCGCCCATGGATAGGGATGCCTGGAGTCCCATACGGAAGGGACTCCTGGTTGCTTCTTGGATTCTACTTAGGTGACCCCTAGCCATAGACTTTGATCAGTCTTAGGCACCATCTAAGGATGAATTAGAGTGGCTATCATCTGATTGGATCAGATGATGTCATCCCACCAATCAGATTTAGATCTGATTGCATGAAGCAATGTGATTGGCTCGGATGATGTGGCATTGCATGGCGTAGCAGGGTCTATATAAATCCTATCTATGCCCAACTTTCAAAGAGTTCTCTTCTTAGCCATGTTCCAAGGCTGCCCCTCTCCCTCCTCTATACCATCTTCTGGTTCTCTCTCTTCTCTCCACGCCCAAGGTAAGTTGGGCTCCAGTTTGGTGCGATCCAGGCAAGTAAAAGCTGATGAGAAAGGAAGAAGACAGTACTGCTGTAGAGACGACAACAGATCTTCAAAAGAGAGTTTTGAAGATCCTCCAAATCAGATTCAGATCTAATTTTTGGAGAGATGATAAAGAAGGAGAAGATCTCTAGATCTAGCCCAAGTGGATATCAATAAAGATCAGATGCTTACGTGGCTAGATCCAAAATTTTAGATAATTAGTAGGATCATCAAGGGATAATCAGATTATCCAACATTAAGATATAAATTAAATTAAATTAAATTAATTTTTATTTTTATTTATTAGATCTATAAAATTAGATCTGAAATATCTCAGATCTGATATGGATACATGAGAGAAATTTTTGAAATATCTTCCTTGATCCGATCAGATCTAAACAAACTTGATCCAAAAAGATAGGATTTCTCCTTCACCTATAATCCACTAGTGATACATAGCAGTATGTGGTGATAATCTATTAGAACTAAAAAAGAACTTCTCGATGTAGCCATCATGTGATTGGGTTCTCTTATCATGAGTCTCGACCAGATCTAGGTTAAGGTTGACTCATCAAATCCAATACCCATCATATGATTGAATCATTCAATTCGAGTATGATATGAAATTCTAATAGAAACTTCTTTCTATTATTTCACATTGTCATGGCCATTGATTTTAGAACTCAATCTCATAATCACCATAGGACTACTTCTCTTTTGAGATTGATAGATCTCATCTTGGTGCGATCCAATTTCTACAATAAATATGTTATAGTTAACATACACTTTAGGATTCCTAATGGCTAAGAGACTGAGTTATGGTATAGTCAAACTATAACATCCTCAAGATGAACTATTGATGCACCTCAAGTTAAAGAATCAGATACATAACTATAGCAATGAGTGAGTCATTAACAAGAAGATAGAATTTCTTATGACTGCTCGAAGTTGGCCATGCTCATGACCCTTGTTCTTAACAAGCACCTATACTTTTGCTCCGATGTCTCTACATCATAGATTCAAAACTTATCTACTTTAAAAAAATGATCATACACCAATTTTTTGGATCGATCATCATCCTCATGATGATCTGATGATTGGGAGCAGTTTATGAGTTAATTATAATAACACATATCTTAAATTCTTAATTTTTGAGAATATGTGTTATCATACCCATTAATCCAATGAATGAATCACAGATATATAATACATAGATATGATTGAAAGAATAATCTAAATTTTATTAATAATAAATTAAAATTATAAATAATATTCTTAGAATGTATTATAAGTGTCAGTCAATCTAGATTCTAGGACATACATCTATTATAATTTTTATTAAAAAATTTATTTTTATAAAAAAATAATATTATGAGAAATATGAATGCATTTGACCTATGGATTGTGACAATGAAAATCTTTTTGATTTATTGCATAGCCTAGGAAAACACAATATGCTGATTGAGTTGAAAACTTATTACATTCTAGAGGTAGAAGATGGACAACACAAATGCACCCAAACATATGCAGGATACTAAAGTTTGGTTGTTTTTAAAATAACCAAAAGCACGGACTATCATTTGTAAGAACAGAAAAGATTTCTTGATTATTTAAAAAAATTGCAATTCTAACAGCTTCATCCCAAATGGTAGGAGGAATGGAAGCATCGAGCAAAAGGATATGGAGAACATAAAAATATGACAATCCTTTCATTCAATGATGCTATTTTGTTGTCAGGTGTGAGGACATGATTTTTGACGTAAAATACTTTATTTTTGAGGAAAAACTTGAAACTCATTAGATATATACTCTCTCCCTGAATCAGAATGCAAAACTTTGATTTGAGTTTCAAATTGATTTTCAATCATTAACACAAAAGTTTTGAAAACTATAAAAGCTTTCAACTTTTGCAATAGTAAATAAACCCTAGTCAACAAATGTAACAAAATATTTATATCCTGAACTTGAAATTATGGAAGCAGTCCAAACATCAGAATGTATTAGTGCAAATGCATAAGTGGAGATATGAGTACTATTTCAAAAAGAAAGACTTTTACTTTTACCAAGACAACAACTTGAACAAAAAAAACCTTTGGAGGAGTAACTTTATTACCAAGAAATCCATAATGAAACATCATGAATAGTTTATTAAAATATGGATATCCTAATTTCCTATGCCATAATGTCCATAATTTATTAGAGTCATCTTTAGGAGAAGCAGAAAATGCATTATTATTATGAGATAATTGAGTCAAAGTGAAGAATCGTTCATCTTTATAGCCCCTCCCGATCAACTTCACCGTTCCCAAGTCCCAGTGGGTGAGAATAAGATTTTACAATTATTCTCTATAAGTTGACAAACTAAGATTAAATTAGTAGACAATTTGGGGATAAGAAATACATCATTAAGATTTAAAGATGTTAAATGAATATTACTAATTCTAGCAATGTCTAGACTGGAACCATCTGCAATATCAACTCTAGAGACCATCATAAGAAGATAGAGTGCAAAATTAGTTAGGAGGTCATTTGGTTAGATGTAGCAGAGTCAATATACCAAGATTTATTAGAATAGGTTATACTTGAAATTCCCATAGCAGATATGGCTGACTAAATCTTCTATTGGATTGATTCAACAGTAATTGAGGAAGTGGCTGTTACAGAAGACTGATTGTCAGTGAACACTAGATTTGATGAAGAACCTCCAGAATCACCAACGTTGGTATGGAATGCTTGACATATTTGTTTTGGGGTCATCGATGATATTCAATGATAATATGCCCCTCTTTTTTACAATAGCTATAGACCTTTTTATAGTCCTTGCCAATAAGTCCAAATTTCTTGCATAAGAAACATTGGACATTTTGAAGCTTACATGGTTTAGATATACCATGAGCGACAAAGACAACATCAGTCTTATTTTGGTGCTCCTGATTAGCATGCGAAAGAATTAGTTGTTCCTCTCGCAAAAGTGCTTGAAAATAGTTTTTTAGATTGGACATGATTTTTGATTCATCAAACTAGTGCGTATCATCTCAAATTCGAGTCTAAGCTTCATGAGAAACTAATCTTGCATATTATTTTCCTATAATTGATGGACAATAAGAAGAGATGCCTGTTAGAGTTTATCATATATAATGGAGTTATATTTGTTGGTGATATCAGCTCACTTTGATACCACTTGATGAGGATCTCGTACCAAGTTGTTACGGTAGGAAGAAAGAAAAAAATAAAATAAAAAATAATCAAGTATATGGATTAGCCTAAAGGCTCATCTCCACAGGGCATGCAAAGCTTCACTATGAGAGAAAGAAAATCAAGCAATATAAGAAAAACTTACCGCTCAACTTTTGTACAAGAGTCTCTCAACAAGAAGTCTTAAACTCTCATAAAAACTTTCTAAAATCTCTCAAGAAGTCTCTCAGCATCTCTGAAATGTCACCAACTTTGCAATATAATAAATAGTTTGACAATCAGAGTTATATAGACTCCAGAAACTCAAAAATAGTGTTCTAGTAGGAAATTCAGTCCTAAACATACTCGAGATCGATCCTGGACCATCCAATCATAATCATCTCCTCTAGGCCATCGAATCATACACCAGCAATTCTAGATTAGCTCGAATCAATCTCGAACCATCGGATCATGACCAGGAGCTCTCCCAGCTATCGGATCGTGCAAAGAAGAAGGCCATCATGCCAGAGCAAAGCTTGATCAAATCCCAGCCATCTGATCGTGATCGACTCCTCACTGAGCCATCAGATCATGACCAATACATGGAATACTACCATAGACCATGAGAAATAGCTAGGAAATGGGCTAAGAGGTCCACGCGGGTATCCATGAGCCAGCAGTCCATCGTGGACTGCACTCCACCGCATGGGCTTGGGTGCACACATGGCCTACTTCCTCATAGCCTGCATACGCCCTCGCACGTGTTCGCATGCCTGGCTAGCCTAGCATCATCGTGCGTTATCGGTTTGGATCGTGCCACCATCGATCGGCACTGCCTATGGGCCCCTCCAGTAGGCCCAAGGATCGACTGGTATCTTCTCCATCTGGACTCCGTTTGGACTGTTCTTGACCTTATTGGACTCCATTTATCATCTTGGATCTCGTTATGGGCTTATTATAGGAAAATTCAAGATATTTTTTTCAACAATCTCTATCTTGATTCGATATTTGGCCTCCATCTATTTTTGAGAGCCTATGATCTATCTCATCCCTATGCGCTAGGGCACGCCTATTGATCATGGATGGACAAATATGAGAATCGAGCCAGACTACTTATTTCCATCTTTATCGACTGCTGTGATCCTCTTGACCTAAGACTTGCTCGGGGTAGCCTCCTATAGCAATAGGAACTTCATCTTGCGACATCGCATGCCATTCTTTCGAGTCTCTCATCTTGTGCCCGATCCATTTTCACCTAGAGCTCCACCTCATATTAGACTCTCTTTCATGAGGTAATATCTTCTATACTTTCTTCCTCTTATTACCATCCTCCTACCGCATATGATCTTTAGGATTCCTCCATCAGCTTTCTATCTGATGCTAGTCAAATCCAGTCTACTCAATAATATTAGATTCTTCTTAAAGCTAGTTATATATTGGATCTCATCCATCTACTTCACTATACTATTATAAAGCTTCATGCTGACCGTTTTGCTATCCTTGATCTCACATCTCACTTCATCTAGTAGGAATACAGTGCCCTCATTGATTTTCAGCGAGTCAAATAGCTCTTCTCTATAACATACATGATGGAAATAAGAAGAATCCATAATCCATTGGGAGAAAGAAGTAGATACCTCATCAGTAACTAGAAGGACATCATCACTACTTTCTGTATCACTACTGGCCATCGCTACTGTAGCCCTCGTTCGATCTTTGAGTTATGGGCAATCCTTAACTTGATGCCCAAACTCATCGCACTGATAGCATCTAATCTTGCTCTGGTCCATTATCTTGGATTTGGATCATCCACCTCATGATCTCCTATCGCTCCATCTTTTGCCATCATCATCTCTAGTCACCATCAGTGCCGAGTTATCATCTGAAGTCAAGACTCGATTCTTTCACTTGAGAATCTCATTCTGGAGTAGTATAGAAGTCACCCCTTCCATCTTGATAGTGCTCTTACCTACAAGAAGAGTAGTCACCAAAGACTTGAAAGAGGGTGAAAGTGATGATAGCAAGACCAACACCCTGATCTTCTCCTTAACTTTTTCACTAATGATGAGGAGGTTGGTGAAAATCTTTTAAAAATTAGATAGATGCTCCTGCATGCTCTGGCCTTCGTTCATCCATAGCTATAGAACTGTCTCTAAAGAAATAGCTTATTGGTGAGTGACTTCACCATTTACAACTCCTCGAGCTTTGACCACAGTACCATCAAAAAAGTCTGGCCAAGTATATGGATCACGATATCATTTGCTAGGTATAAGCAGATCGTGCTCACCGTCTGCATCTAGATCCACATCCAATCATTCACCTTCATGATAGCTAGCATCTCATTGTATAAGAGAACGTTGATCAACCTATGTTGGATGAGGACATTCTTTATCCTTGTTTGCTATAAGAAAAAATTGTCCTTCACAATGAACCTATTGATCTCCATCTTGATTGTACTTATCTTTTTTATATTCTTCAATCTCTATCCACTATTGCAATCTACTTTCTGGTATCGTTTGGCTCTGATATCAATTTATTGATGATATCAACTCACTCTGATACCACTTGATGAAGATCTCGTACCAGATTATTACGATAGAAAGAAAGAAAAAAAATAAAATAAGAAAAAAATTAAGTATGTGGATTAGCCTAAAGGCTCGCCTCCACGATGCATGTAAAGTTTTACTATGAGAGAAAGAAAATCAAACAATACAAGAGGAATTTACTACTCAACTCTTGTACAAGAATCTCTCAATAAGAAGTCTCAAACCCTCATAAAAGCTTTCTAAAATTTCTCAAGAAGCCTCTCAGTACCTTCAAAATATTACTAACTTTTCAATGCAATAAACGGTTTATCAATCAGAGTTATATAGACTCCAGAAATTCAAAAATAGTATTCCAGTAGGAAATTCAGTCCTAAATATACTCAAGATTGATTCTGTACCATCCGATCACGATCGATTCTTTTAGACTATCGGATCATGCACCAGCAGTCCTAGATTAGCTTGGATCGATCTCAGACCATCGGATCATGATCAGGAGCTCTTCCAGCCATCGGATCGTGCAAAGAAGAAGGCCATCATGCCAGAGCAAAGCTTGATTAAATCCTAGCCATCCGATCATGATTGGCTCCTTTCTGAGCCATCGGATCATGATCGATCCATGAAATAGTATCGTAGATTATGAGAAATGGATAGAAAATGGGCTGAGAGGTCCACACGGGCGCCCATGAGCTGTTGGTTTACCATGGACCGCACTCCACCACGTGGGCCTGAGTGCATGCATAGTCTACTTCCACACAGCCCGCACTCACCATCGTGCACTGCTGGTTTGGGCCACGCCATCACTAACCGACGCTGCTTGTGGGCCCCTCTGGTAGGCCCAACGGTTGGCTAGTCTGCTCCAATCTTCTTTTACGCGTATCTTCTCCATTTGGACTCCGTTTGGACTATTCTTAGGCTTGTTGGACTCCATTTATTATCCTAAACCTCGTTGTGGGCTTATTATGGAAGAATTTGAGGCACTTTTCTTAACAATATTGAAGTCACAGATTCATAAATCTTGAATCATATTTTTGGACTGTCATGGTGCCTTGAGTATATCCATTGGTTTCCATAGCAAGATTGTATTTCCATGCATCATTATCCTGATAATATATATTTTTCAATGAATTCCATATTTTTGTAGTATTATCGTACATCCTTAAATTGATGCCTATCTTGGGTTCCACTGAGCTAATAATCTTGCTCATGATTTTTTACATTATTTTTTCTCCATTGTTTTAGCGTATTAATGTTTGAATCTTTTCGCTTTGATTTAGTACCATCTATATATCCCCACAATTCTTATCCTATGATAAAGCATTTCAAAGTAAATTGCCATAATAAGTAATTTTTTTCATTAAAACAGATAGGAATGACTTTTGTTTTACTTTGTATATCCATTATAATCAATATATGAAATAATAAAGTTGGTGCATAAAATTACAAGTCCTAAATACTATAGTGGAAATAAGAGAACTAACCTGCATAAAATACAAGGAGTGAGATTGCCCCAAGAAATTGAGGCATCGAGTTGACTGCTTCTGACACAACCAGAACAAGTTCTACAACCAAGAATTAAGAGCACTAGATGTTCCTCTTTTTTTTTTCACCACCACCGAATTGAAATCTTGCTCTGATACCATATCAATGTCAATAGCACAAAGAGAATTCTAGAATTATCTGCCCCAATTGAGTTTCCAGGCCATGTATTTATAGAAATAAAATATACAATCAAGCTAATTTATAGAGATATTTACATTAGGCAATTAAGGGATATTTACATCAAAAAATTAAGGCTGATAAAAAATATACAATCAGATTAATTTAGGAATATTATTCTATAATATAAAATCAAGAAAACCAATTTTCTTGACATCCTCGACATCCGTGGGATGGAGGTGTCCCAATTTCTCCATATAAAGAATAGGATGCCCTGCTATCCTATCCTAGTCATGTGACCTAGTAGATATCCTGCATCTCTCTCTCCTCTTCTTCTTTTTTTTTTCTTTCTTTCCTTCATTTCTTTCTTTTCTTCTGCCTTCATTTCTTTTCTTTTTTTTAATCCATTTCTTTGTTTCTTTTTTTCTTTTTTTCTTCCTTCTCTTACCTTTCTTCCTTTCCTTTTTTTCCTCTCTTCCTTTTTTTCTTTCTTTTTTTTCTTCTTTCCTTTTACTTTTTGGTTTGCTTCATATTTAATTTCTTCCTTTTTCCCTTCCTCTTCTCCCCATGTAGATGGGTTTTAGAATCTTGATCCCATTTTCTCCCAAGAATGAGATGGGATGGCTAGGATGTCTTCCATCCTGTCAAGATCTAAAACCTTGCATATTACCATGTCGCTAATCTAAGAATGATATATATGCGTATTATCTATTGGAGAGGAAAGCTGAGAGATTGGAGTAATTCCTACTAATGAATCTAAGAGCACACCATTGACTATGTAATGATGTTGATAGAGCAAACAAGGAGCTCTAATATGAATAATTAGGGATTAAGGTCTCCCAAAGCTAACCTCAACAACTGGGACAAGGCTTGGTTTTTCCAACATATTAACATTAATAGGATAATTATTTTAAATTAATCTGTGCCTAAATGAGAAGACCTTAGTACAAATGAGAGCTAAGACTGTCATTTCACATTGATTGCCAGAGGGCAAGATATGAACAACAACTAAGTCCAAGGAAAATGAATGAAGGTTAGTGTGTATTGGTAAAATTTACTTCTAATGAAGCTAAAAAAGTCTCATTATGATGTTCTTCTGTTTATTTCATTGAATCGTATAATCAAGGTTTGCAGAACTAGAACTAGAACCTATGCCAGTTGGCCAATGGTATGATTCGATAAGCCCTCATACCGAGTCATACTGGCCTGAACCAATACAACAAAGATAGTGTAGGAGAGGGAGAACTAGAGAGTGATAGAGAGAGGAGAGAGAGGGGAGGGTGGAAGGCGAGGTTGATATAGATGCTGATGATGGCCGTTCAACGACTTTGAAGGCTGCTGAAGGGACACCAAGGTCTCTAGAGCTCTATCCTCCTCTAAAGAGATGAGAATAGAGAGAGAGAGAGAGAGAGAGAGAGAGAGAGAGAGAGAGAGAAATGGAGGGTGAGAAAGAAATGGAATGAGGGAGAGGCTATGGTTGTTGGAGTACCATCAAGGCCCTCGGATTCATCATGTTTAATTTTGTTTCATGATGCATAGTGAAGCTAGATTGCTGACTTTACTATGCTTTACGAAAAAAGTGAAATATAATGAAATAGGGGTCATTCGCCCATATTTCAACCTAGTAGAGTGGGGGAATCAAGCCATCTAGGGGTCTCAATGGCCCTCCAGTAGCCATCGCAGGCCTCCCTGTCCCTCCCTCTATCTTTCTCTATTCTCATCTCTTTGGAGTAGGGTGGAGCTTTGGAGGCTTCGATGGCCCTCCGACGGCCTCAACAGGCCACCAGCATCCACTGTCGATCTTGTCCTCTCCTCCCTCCTCTCTCTCTCTCTTTCTCTTTTTTTTCTTCCTCCCTCTATTTTCGTTGGTGTTCTGAATTGAATGCTTAAACCGTAGACTGCTGCTATATGGTTTGGCATGCCCTGAACCGCTCGATTTATGGTGGTTTAGTGAACCATGTGTATAATTGGTTGGATGATTCTAGATGCTAGTGTTGGGATCTCATGATTCAGTATGTATAGTACGTACTAAGTCAATGGTATAAACCTTTGTGTTTGGATAGAATTAGTATTTTGCACATGTTATAAACCTATTATTTATCAACAATTTTCAATAATCAAATGTTAGAAACATTCAACCGTATTTAACTACAGATTGTCTTCCATAATCCTTTAACATAATGATTGTCCTTAAGAAAAGGACATCATATCCCATCTAGTGGTATACCAACTCGTTGCCTTGAACTAAGGACAAGCTACATTCTTTAGATTTCTTAGACCATATCTTTCAACCAAGATTTACTATATCCATACTTATCTGATATTTTATACTATAGCAGTACTAAACTAATACATAGTCTCATACAATATCATCACTTGGTACATCTCACCATATCATACTGTATCATATACTAATACTATAATAAGATGGTATTGGTACAGGAAGATGCCAAACCTTGCTTGCAACTATCACGAAAAAGAGAGTGCTCGTTGAAGATCATCTTGACCAAATTTATAGTTCTTTGCAAATGCAATTCCAACAATTAATATATAACTTGAAAGCACATATTATCGCACATTATATTAATTGACCATGCTAGGGCATTTAAATGACCGACTTTTTAAATGAGAGGTTCCATTTCTAAAAGCGCTTAGGGAATGGTACTGACGATGCCAACATATAAGGCATCTTTGGCTATAATGATCGTACATGATGAAAGTTAGCTTCCCCAGGCATCTTTGATCCACTTCTAGCCATTTGGCTGTGAAAGTGAAATATGGAAGTCACTTGATTTTCATCCATGATAAGTAAAAGAGGGATAAAGTGAATCTTGGCTGCCCCATCCAAGAGCCACTTGAAAGTGGAGCGATTGAGAGAAAAACTTTCACCGTTTCCACTATTTTCTTGATCATGATTATAGTTACATTGTTACATTGTCACTCAGGAGAGATCTTATCTCTGGGCGAGGTTGTCTCCGATCTTATCTCTGGTCGAGGTTGACGCGGTCGCTCGAAAGAGATCTTATCTCCGATCGAGGTTGGCCCGGACCCTCAGAGAAGATCTTATCTCCTACGATCGAGATCGCTGCGGATCCTCGGAGGAGATCTTATCTCCTGCAGTTGAGGTTGCCTTGGAGGCTTGAAAGAGATCTTATCTCTGACTGAGGTTGTCACGGTCGCTCGGAAGAGATCTTATCTCTAGCCGAGGTTGGCTCAGTCACCTAGGAGAGATCTTATCTCTAGTCGAGGTTGGCTCGGGCACTCAGGAGAGATCTTATCTCTGGCCAAGATTGGCTCAGTCGCTTGAAAGAGATCTTATCTCTAGTCGAGGTTATCGCGGTCACTCAAGAGAGATCTTATCTCTGATCGAGATTGTCATAGTTGTTCAAAAGAGATCTTATCTCTAGCTGAGGTTGGCTCAGACTCTCGGGAGAGATCTTATCCCCTGCAGTCGAGATCGATGCGGACGCTCGGGGGAGATCTTATCTCCTACAATCGAGATCGGCCCAGACCCTCAGGGGAGATCTTATCTTCTGCGGTCGAGGTTGTTGCAGATGCTCGAAGAAGATCTTATCTCCTGCAGTCGAGGTCAACGCAGGCGTCCGAGAAAGATCTTATCTCCTACAGTCGAGGTTGGCCTGGACCCTCAGGGGAGATCTTATCTCCTACGGTTAAGGTTGCCTCGAGGGAGATCTTATCTTCTATGGTCGAGGTTGATGCGGATGCTCGAGAAAGATCTTATCTCCTACAGTTGAGGTGGGTCCGGACCCTCAGGGGAGGTCTTATCTCCTGCAGTTGAGGTTGCCTCAGGAGAGATCTTATCTCCTGCAGTTGAGGTTGACGTGGGCGCTCGGGGGAGATCTTCTCTCCTGCAGTCAAGGTTGGCTTAGACCCTCAGGGAAGATCTTATCTCCTACGATCGAGGTTGCCTCGAGGGAGATCTTATCTCCTGCAGTCAAGGTTGATGCAGATGCTCATGCGAGATCTTATCTCCTGCAGTCGAGGTTACCTCAGGAAAGATCTTATCTCTTGCAGCTAAGGTCGACGCGAGCGCTCGAGAAAGATCTTATCTCCTACAGTCGAGGTTTGCCGGGACCCTCAGGAGAGATCTTATCTTTTGAGGCCGAGGTTGCCTCGGGGGATATCTTATCTCCTTCGGTCGAGATTGATGCGGACGCTCGGAGAGAGATCTTATCTCCTATAGCCAAGGTCGACCCGGACCTTTGGAGGAGATCTTATCTTCTATGATCGAGATTGCCTCGAAGAAGATCTTATCTCCTGCAGCCGAGGTTGGCCCGGACCCTCAGGAGAGATCTTATCTCCTACGGTCGAGGTTGAAGGTCTTTGACCTGCTCATGTTAGGACGAGGTTCTCCTTCTGTTCCTAACATGATAACTATTGACTACTTCTTTTCTATCATCACATAATTTTTGCACCCAAAAATAATATTATTGAAAGAAAAGAATTTTACCGAAGAAAAGTTATTGACAACACATTCCCATTTTAGGGTCGTGGGGGCATTGTTCCTTTGAGTTCTCTCAAACAGTAAGTCTCAAGCCGGACGATCTCGTCTATCTCATTCTGACCTTCTTAATTTGGAGCAAGCTTCTCTTGGCTTTAACGCTGGGAGATGACAGCCCATCGAAGTACCAAGCCCTGAAGATAGCGTCTATGATGCCGAAAGGAGGCCGATCTTCTTGCCGTTCCTTCCTCAATAGTGATTCTAGCTTCTGGGGGGAGGACTTCTTCGTGCCCTTCTGTTGGAGCTTCCTTGATGATGAGCTCAAGAAGTTTGGGCCTTGCTTGTGCTAGGAAGGTCGTGAGCATGGCCAAACTTCATTCCACCTTCCTGTGAATCCTTCTATGGGAGAACTTCATGCTCCTTTGTTGGGGCTTCCTTAATGATGAGCTCGAGGGAGAGTTTGACGGCCTCGCTCATACCGAACTTCATTCTACCCTCCTATAAAACCTTCATCGGGGCTTCCTCGATGACAAGCTCGAGAGAGAGTTCGGCCTCGCTTGCATTAGGGAGGTTATGAATGCGGCCAAACTTCATTCCACCTCCTGTGAAATCTTGTAGGGAAGAACTTCTGCTCTGTTTTTCCTTTCTAAGGGCGATTGGTATGCTAGGCCAAATGCTCTTCCTTAAGACCAGTTTCTGGCATCCTCATGATGGGTTTGCTGGCAAAGTTACCGTCGAAAGTTGTCGCATGGTCTGCATTATCTCGACAAGGCCATGAACCTGTTAGACCAGCAGGTTGAACTATTCCACATCTACGATAGCTTCAGATGGAACCTGGGTTGTCGGGGTTGATGCGGAAGTAGATGGACCTGGTACGGAAGCCACCGATCATCGAGTCGAAGCTCACCTGGGAGGCATTTTTTCTTGAAAAAAAACTCTAAAGAGGAAGGAGGAAGATCTCTGGAGAGAGATCATCATTGAGCACTCCTTTAAGAATAAGGGAGCCTCAAGAATACCTCAAGAATAGAGGTGGCCCTTCCTTTAGCGCTAAATTTGTTGGTGCAAAATTTGGTTATCGCCGGATCAGTTGGAGTGGAGGTGAATGAGGTCGCCGTCAAAGATCTGTAAAATAAAATCTCATTCAGAGTCGGTGGGGGTGGCTTTGACAGGACCTTCTAACGATCAAGTCAGCTCCTCTGGCCAACAAAAAATGGAGTACTTTGGAATAAGTTCGGCAGAGTTTAGAGGAGGAAAGGAGAGCTTAGAGCTTAGAGGAAACATATCTAGAGGGTTTTTTTTATAGACGGAGCTTGATTGATGGTGACGACCATACCACCTGATGGTGGGCTGCTCAAGGCTGCACGAGATTTGATGTGGAGAGGATGGTATCATCAGGTCGATAGTGATAGTCATACCGTCCGATAGTGGTGGACTGTTCGAGGTCTGACGAAGTCAGTCATGGAGGGGGGCACCACCTGTAGCATCATCTGTGGTAGACTGATGGTGATCGTTCATTCAGATTTAATAGCCATGGCTCTAAAAAAGCAAGCATTGACCGATGGACTTCGATATGTATCAATTTCAGAGGAGTTCGGACTGTTGGAGGAGTTCGATCGAGGGAAAGCTCGGAAGGAGTTCGGCTAGAGGAGTGCGAAGGAAGTTCGGCTCTCGTAGGCATTTGACTGGAGGAGTACGGCTAAGACTCGATCATTGGAAAGTTTGGAAGGAGCTCGGTCGTTGAGGAGTCTGATCGATTGAAGGAGATTTCTGAGAGGAGTCTGGCTCCGGCTCCTGAAGAAGTTCGATCGAAGGAGAAGCTTGAAGGGAGTTGGGCTCTCATGGGAGTCCAACTGAAGCTCGACCGTTGAGGAGTTTGATCAAACGAAGAAGTTTGGCTAAGGTCCGGCTGCTGGAAGTCCGAAGGAGCTTGACTGTTGAGAAGTTTGACAGACTGAAGAAGTTCAACTAAGATCCATTCCCTGAACCTCTTTCATGGCTATCGGTTGCATTAGGCTGAGCATTAAACTAGACTTCGACAGGAGCGGGGTTTATCCCCAACAACGTTAAAAAAAATATATTGATTTTTCATCAAGTAACTGAGTTTCATTACCTAAGCAATGATATTCGCATAAAAAAGTGGACAATATGAATAAAAAATTTAATAAATAAAGGGTGGAAGTGACAATATACTTATCCATATGAAAGTTTAGATAATTCAAAAATAAAGGTTGGGTCAATTTAGAAAAATTTTAAAAAATTAATATTTTTTATTTAATTTTTATATTGATAAGTATTAATACTCTAGTGATATATCTCACTTATGCTCTACTGAACATCAATGGTCATTTTAAAAATTGCTCAATAAAATTTAAAATACTAAGTTTAAAAGGTATCTAAAAATAAATTTTTTTTGTACTCGAGGACGAGTAAAGCTTAAGTTGGAGGATGTGATAAGTACCATAAAAACATCAATAAAAATATTAATTTATAAATTAATTTATTTTATTTTTAAAAATTAATATTTTTATTTATTATTTTTAAAAAATATAATCATAGATGAAAAGAGCTTATTTTTTTGGTCAAAATGAAGTAAATTTGGAGTGAATCAAATATAAAATGGATCATGTACAAAGATTCAAAGAAATAAAATTAAAAAAAATTAACCGATCGGTTCACCCAAAATTGATCGGTTGAGTGCGACCTGGTTAACCCGCAAGCTAGGCCTACCACGTGCAGCTTGCGAAACAAGCCCGTCTGCAGTAGCCCATTCTTTCCCCCAGCTAACATTAACATGACGTCAGAAACCACACGTTCTACGGTGGACCACTATAGTGTTCGATCCATCATGGATCCTTTACAAGTCTACCGCAAAAATATGCAGCACATGGGGCATAATCATAATTTTAGATGGTGTACCATGCTATAATTCATCCAAGTTCATAGAAAGCTCGGTCCACATGGTCTATCAGTACATTATAGGCACGATCGGATGGTTCAGCTCATTCTCGGTCGAGATCCGATGGTAGATGTTATTTCCTATTTTGATTCGAAGTCTCCCCAGCCACAGTGCATGATCTGATAGTCCTAAATGCTCCAAGCTTCGATCTAACAACTAGATCTCACCCAAATCCACATCCAATGGCTGTGAGCACTCTTGGCTTTGATCTAATGGCCCAGATCTTCCAGATCAATGCGATCGGACGGCCAAAATCTATTCCAACTGAATTTGGGCTGATTAACGAGCTTTTTTGGTAATTTTTGAAGCATCGGATTACCATTCGATGGCCAGGAAACTAGAATGAAACCTTGCAAGAGTTTTAAAGCAATCAACACTCGGATTTCTCTACAAACATCGATCTATACTCTGCTTTAATCCCATACTGACTAACAGCAAAGGTTTCTGCTCTCCAACATCTATAAATAAGACCCCAGGCCTCTAGAGTTCTGTATTTTTGGTCAAAAAAAGGTGATGGTATAAGGCAGAGACAAGCTTTGGATTTATGGTTGCTTTGAGACAGACGGTGCTAAGAGGAAGAGCCGATCTTCTATACCACCTCAACGCCAACATCGATACAAGATCAAGATCAGTTGTTTCTTATTTTTATTTTTTTCTTATTTTTTTAATTTTATGTATTTAATTTTTAAAATTTAAATTAATGTAATTTTATTTTTTTACTATTTAAATTTTAGTCCTTTACTTTTATTACAAATTTAATTTTATTGTAAGTAGATCCTAAGATCTAAATAGAAGATCTTCATACCAAGTTTATTTTTCTACACTATTTAAATTTTTACTATTTATTTTTATTATAATTATAATTTTTATTTTTTGACTTTAATTTTATTTTTAAATTTTTTTTATAAAATTAAAAATTTTAAAACTAAAATACTTTTTTTCCTATGGATTCGATCCGACATACTACTTTCAATATATTTTTAATTATTTTAAAAAGTTAAAATTAAACTGATAAATATGATGTCTTAACGAAAATATCACGCTCTTATCAAATAACACATCTTCCATATGTATATAAACTTATCTTCTCATATAAAGCCTTAAGGCATGTGACCTTGATGATAAAGAATGATTGTACTATATCAAGCAACCACCAGGGCTGACATAGTGCTCGTTGTAAAAAAAATGAGGGCAATATCATCTATGCCTCAAATAATTTATGTCACATCAATCAAATGCTTTCAAACCCTCAAGTATAACTCTGAACAATATTTGATCATCATTCCAAGCTTTTGCACTCATGATCATCACACATAGGATAACCGTCCAGACTATGAGATACAAAAACTTGCATGATGTGATCTAAATTATCTTTCCTAGGATAACCATCCGCATAGCTGCTCATGCTGGCCTTTTGGATGATATGCTAAAATAGTGAAATCAAACCTCAACTTCATAAAACAACTATAGGTTCAAAGGCGTAGGCTAATAGAGTCTCACATAGTGACAAAGAGGGAACTATCATGTTACTCCCTTATGGTAGTTGAATATGAATGCATGTTGTATGATGTATATACTATGGTAGAGCTCCCACTAATCAGGAGATGTTACACTCATAAACACCATATGGTTATAGGTCTAGTCACCATGAAGTTACAAACCTAAGATACTCAACTCATGAGTGTCCACATCTAGCTTTTGATAGGTTTATTATGGATTGAGATAGATCCATAGTTGACTTTTTGAGAAGTCTCATCTTAGATTCACTAAGACAACAATAACCTCCTTGAGTACCCCTCATGTATCAAGGCACTTCATCTACAACACAAGTTTAGGTGTAAGCTGTCTCATCCTGCACACCACTTAGATGTCAGGGTGATCGTCCGTATGAGTGGATCGATCCAAGTCTAGTGATATTCAAGAATACATGCTACAATAACAGATTTAATCCGAACAATATACTCAAAATATGCCATATCATAAAACTATAAATAAATAACCAATATTTATTAATACAAAATAAATATGAATGTCCAAACTAGTGATCCAACTAAGGGACTCAAACTCTTTGTAATCCCATACATCTAATATAAGTCTAAAATATGTTCCTACTCAGTGTCTTAGTCAATGGATCAGCCATCATCTCCACACTAGGAATATATTTCAGGATCACTTCTCCATCCCGAACTTATCCTCTAATGTAGTGATATTTTCTCTTTATATGCTTGCCCCTATCATGAAACTTGGGATCTTGTGCAAATTGCATGGCTACCTTGTTATTGATACATATCTCAATAGGCTCATTAACATGAGCTATCACCCCAAGCTTTTATGGAAAAAACACTCGGCCAAGTAGCATGTCTTCTAGTCTCTGAATTAGCACATACTCTGCCTTTATAGTACATTGTGCAACACAATCTTTTTTCTTACTCCACCACGAGATGGTACCTCCTCCAAGGATAAATACATATACTGATGTGGAGATACTATCATCCATATCTCTGCTAAAATTAGTATCAATGTAGCCATGCAATCTCATATCTCCATCCTGGAATACGAGGACATAATCATATGTATCACGAAGATACCTCATGATCCTCTTCACAAGTTTTTAGTGTTGTTCACCTAGGTTACTTTGAAATTTGCTTGCAAACCTAATGATAAAGCAGATGTCGGGGCGAATACACTTTATAAGATACATCAGGCTCCCAATAGCACTAGCATATGATTTTTTTTCATTAATTTCCTTTCTTCTTCTATCTTTAGGTATTGACTAAGACTTAAGGTGCAATCCTTATCAACTAAATTTTCAACGGGCTTTGAATTATGCATACGAAAGCACTCAAGAACTTTATTCACATAGATCTCTTGAGATATACTTAAAAGCCTTCTTGAGTGATCTCTTAAGATTATCTTAACCCCAAGCACATAACTCACTTTCCCTAAATCCTTCATCTAAAAGATGGAGGATAGCCATTCCTTAATGGCATTGATCATCTCCAAGTTGTTTTCAGCCAACAAGATGTCATCTATGTATAAAGATAGGATCAAAAATTCTTTCTCGGTCTTCTTAACATACACATAATGGTCTTCCTTCATCATGGACATACCTATGGAGGTAATGGCTTCATGAAATTATGGGTACCATCATCTAGACAATTGCTTAAGACATAAATGGATCGCTTAAGATGGTACACTTTGTGATCTTGCTCTTCAGCAACAAAGCCAATGGGTTGATCTATATAGATCTCTTCGTCTAGTCCTCTATTAAGAAATGCAGTCTTGACATCATCTAATGCAGCTCAAGATCTAAATGAGCTACAATGACTAGAATTACGTGAATGGAGTCAAACCTCAATATGGGAGAGAAAGTCTCCACATAGTCTATATCCTCCTTCTGGGTATAGCCCTTCACGACTAATCAAGCTTTGAACTTATCGATCGACCCATCCACCTTGTGCTTAACCTTCAAGACCCACTTGTTGTCAATTGCTTTTTGCTTAAGCAGAAGATCGACAAGTTCTCACACCTCATTCTTAGCCATGGAACCCATTTCTTCCTTTATTGCAGCCAACCACTTATCTCGATCAGGTGAGGCTAGTGCTTCTTCATAAGAAGCTGGCTCATCTACATCTAACACGGCACACATGAGAGCCCTTCTCTCAACTTCATCAAAATGACATCGAGGAACATTCCCACGTTGGCTCTGTCGAATTGGTTAAGCCTTTGAAGTAGTGTTTGAGGGTTCACTCCTACTGAGCGGTGTGCTCCCACTATTCTTAGGAATACTCCTATTGATCCAAGGTGCTTCCTCTTGTAACTCATACAATTAGAAGTCCTTATCAACCTCACCAATTCTTGAAAACTCATCCTTAAGAAACTCTACATCTCGAGACTCTATCTTAGTCATTCCTCCATTAGGGTGTTCACCATACATGACATATCCTTTGGAAATCTTAGGATACCTAATGAACATCTTCTTGCCAACCCTTGGTCCAAGCTTACCATATTTGTGGGAAGAGACATGAATATATCTACCTAATCCCCAAGGACACAAGTGATATAGATTTGGACTTTTACTAGTCCACAACTAAAAGGAGGTAGAGGGTATGAACTTGCTTGGAACTTGGTTAAGGATATAGGAAGCAGTTAACAGCGCATCTCTCCAAAAACTAATTAGAAGATTTGGCTATACCATCATTGACCTAACTATTTCTAGCAAAGTCCAATTCCAGCATTTTGCAACACCATTCTATTATGGAGTATCTAAAATCATTAGATGTCAGACTATACTCTTTTCCTCACACAAACCTCTGAACTGATTAGACAAATACTCACGATATCAATTTGGAGAGTTATAAGTTTTCTCTTCATCTGATTCTCTACCTTTGCCACAAAGCATCTAAAGTATTCTAATGCTTCTGACTTATCGAAGATCAGATATATGTGACTAAAACATGAGTAATCATCTATAAATGTGAGAAAATAAGTCACACTATGATGTGCCATCACATTCATCGGACCACATATGTCAGAGTGCACTAACTCCAACAGATGACACTGAATAACCTTACCAAAAGGCTTTCTCTTGGCTTTGCTGGCTAAGCAAGGCTCACACATAATAAGTCTTACTTTGCTAAGAGGTCCCAATAGACCTTTACTAGCTAGCCTAGCCATCTTGTCTTGGCCTATATGGCCCAATCTCTTATGCCATACATCACAATCATCAATAGAAGAAGATAAAAAAATTAAAGCAAAGGAGGGATTTTGATTATAAACATCCAAACATAGCTTAAAGAAACCATCATCTGAGAAACCAAATCCTAAGAACATATCCTGATCATGAATATTTACACCACTGTTGCTAAAATGGAAGGAATATCTTAGTCCTAATAGTGTTGCTACTAAAACTATATTACATTGGATTCTTGGAGCGTACAAAATATTTTACTGGAGTAGACCTCTACCATTCTTCATTCTGACTTGGTACGATCTAACTCTGAGGACTTCTTTACTAGTGCCATTTCTTAGTGTGATATACTATATCCTTATAGGCATCCGACGGTAATTCATGAATCACTCCCTATCGGCACTTATATGCCACATTGCTCCTATATCAATAATCTACTTAGAACATGAGTATGCAACTAATGCATGTGAGCACACCAAAATACAAGGAGAGTTAGGAAAGGAGGTTACCTTCTTCAGCTCAGGAAAATACCAAGTGAAGTGTCCTTTCCTCTGACAATTGTAGCACTTGAGTTTGGATATATCCTTCTTTCCACATAAGCCTCTCTTCACCTTTTTGATCTATCCTTTCTTAGGTGCAGGGCCCTTAGCCTTAGATCCTTACTTTCTTTATCTAGGCTTGAAGCTCTCACACTTCTCATCCAGAGCTTCATAAGCTGCTATATGGATGACCTTAATACATTCTACCTCCAGCTCCAAGTGATGTGAGATGTTCTAAAAAATCTTGACATTCTCACTATGCATCATAAGAAGCTTCATTAGGGCCCACTTAGGGTCTAGCAAGGATCTGACCACCCCCAAACGCTTGCTGCTCATTAGTGAGGGCGATACCTACAATCTGAAGGTCTCAGATGAGAGAACCCATCTCTCTAAGAAGCTAAGCCATGCTTGAAGGAACCAGATCTAGGGTTTTAAGACTAGATCTTGAAACTTTTTCAAAATCAGGCAGCGAAAGATAAAAATAAATCAAAATTTATTCATAAAAGTAGAGAATCTCTAAATCTAAGATTCTGTTACATGATTATAGCATGAGATTAAATCAAAAATTAAAAATATAAGGAAGAAAAATATGTTGATCATATCAACATTTATCTATACTACATCTAATTCAGATATGCAATAACATATCAGATCTATATTATCTATGCAAGTTAGATATTTTAACTTGCTGATCTAGGCTTGAGGATGATGCTCCAAGCTGCATTCATATCCAGCCTCTAAGAGATGTTTACACAAGCTCATGAATCCCGATCAGAAGTTCTATGCAGAAAATCATCCCAGTATACTAGTACTGTGCTGATCCTTCTTCGATAGTCAATCCGGTGCTTTCTTCTTTTGAATTTGGACTCCTCCAAAGAATAAAAAGAAGAGAAGAGATTTTAGATCTGAGATACTCTCAAATAATCTCAAAAAGAGGAGGAGAAAAGAAGAACAAAGCAACCCTAGAAGAAGATCCTCTTCTTCTTCTCTGTTCTCTCACCTAGACACCTAGATTAGTGTCTTTGAAAACCCAATGCCCAAGAGGTCTCTCACCCTGGTATTCACATGCATGAAATCCCTCTCCAAGGTTTGGAATATGTCCAAAAATAGCCCAAAATTCATCCTATATAATGAGATATAGAGAAGTCCTTATTGGGTCAAATTCTTAGACTAGGAAAGAACAAATATGGCAACTAGTTGGGGTGGCCAACACTTGGACGCCTTCTTCTTTGTTTTAGGCATGGACCACCTCCAATTATCGCACAAAACTCCTTCTTTTCCATTGAAATAGAGGGAAAATAGGGAGAGGAGGGCGGCATGCATGGAAGGAGTTTTAGTTTCCTAAAACTCTATTCAAAGGTAATTCAAATCAAATTTAAACTTTCTGCTTTTGACTTGGTCCATAACTAATTGCCATATGAGAAAAAGAGGAGAGGAGTGGGAGTGCGTGAAGACAAGGAAGAGAAGATTTATTGCTAAAAATAAAGAAAGAGTGGGCATGGGGAGGCATGGGATATAAGTGGCGCAAGATGGATCCTAGTCTTACTAGGATTCCATATTTGACTTAGTCAAATATGATTTCTCAAACCAAATCAAACCAAAATTAATTCAATCCAATTAAGTTAGACCCTAATCTAATTAAAAACTTAATTAAATTAAATTAAATTAGATTTAATTTTAATTTAATTTTTTAATCAAATTAGAAAATTGGATTGACCCAAGTCCTAGTTGAACTAGGACTAGTTCTTTCTTACACTTGGCTTATCCAATAAATCAATTAGACTTAATCTAATCAAGTCTAAACCAAATCTAATTAAATCATATTTAATTAGACTTAGTTTCAGCCCTCTAGCATAATCAAATTAAGTTAATTAGCAATCAAATTGCTAATCGATCCTCCGACAATAATTGCATTAGATTAAATATCAATCGTATTGATCGTTTAACCTTAGAACGATTCTCAATCATTGATCAACCATCCGATCGGATCATGAACTCTAATATATGTAATCACATAGATCTGAATCTAAGCTGGTAGCATAGAAATAAATTTTTATACCAATCGAAGTGATCATCTAGCAATGGTATCCGACAGTCAGATAGATCTAATGTATACAACAACATCCTTAGAATCCATATGGATATAGTTTCCATATAATTCATCTCCTTGACCAAAATGCTCATAGGATACCTCAGAGTTAAACTATCAACACTGATCAGGCTATCCACATTATATTTCAAAATATAAAGTCTATCTCATGGATTATCCTAATCAAAATTTTGCTCTATTGAAATATAGTGATACATTCTTCTCCAACTCTTGGAGTGGTCAATTCCATCTTGATCACACACCGACTTCGCAAGTACTTGACTATACCCAGAAGCTTTTTGTTACTAAATTAAAAATTTAGTTAGTCTGGTACTAAAGCATAGTGAGTTACTTACAAGCCACTGAGGTGATCTCAGATCTAAGAGATACTTATATCTATATCCCATCAGAGACATTCTCGATAGCAAAATGCTCTACAGTTGGTCACGTTCAGTGATGATGTACCCCTACTCTCATTTGTATGCCATACTAGTATCTTCACACTTCTTGGTTAAGAGGACAACCTATATGGCATATAGCGATCTATGCTCTATAGATGTTGTCATCCTTATTAATAGCCTATCATTTGGTCATGAACAGTTTTAAGGACTAATTGATAAATTCTCTCTTTATCGAACTTAAATAGTCCTAAGGACTTCATCATAATAATGAAGTTTGTTAGAAGATGAAAACTTATGATAAAAAATATCAAAAATATATTTTATTAATTAATAAATTAATTATAATTATAATATAGTTCAATCGTCAATAGGCAATGATTGACTTTGGAATATATTTCTTAACAACTCTCACTTATCCTAAAGCTACTCGGCACAATATCTAATATCCATCTTCGATTTGTGATTATCGAACTCCTTTATCGTTAGAATTTTAGTGAAGGGATTGGCCAGGTTCTCTTTTTCATCGATATTTTGAAGGTCGACATCATCTCGATCCACGATCTTTCGGACCAGATGAAAGCGGCACAAAATATGCTTCGTCCACTAGTGTGCCTTTAGTTCCTTCGCCTGAGCTATTGCAGTAGTGCTGTCATAGTAGAGAAAGATTGGACCATCTAGGGAAGATGTTACTCTAAGCTCAGTGATAAACTTTCTCAGCCACATAACTTTCTTTGTGGTATCTGATGCTGTGATGTACTCTGCTTCTCAAATAGAGTCTACCATAATATTCTGCTTGGAACTCTTCCAGTAGATAGCTCCATCATTCAGAGTAAAGATATATCCTGACATGCTTCTACTATCATCATGATCAGATTGAAAGCTGGAGTATGTAAATCCCATAAGTTTCAGATCTAACTAGCCATAAACCAACCATTAGTCCTTAGTATTTCTCAAATACTTAAGAATGGCATTAACCACTTTCCAGTGGTTTTTTTTAGGGTCAGACTGGTATCTACTCACTACTCCTAGTGAGTATACCACATCTGATCTCATGTATATCATGGCATACATAATAGATCCCACTATCGAAGCATATGGGACTCTACTCATATGCTCTCTTTTCAGGAGTTGTCAGACAATTCTTCTTATAGAGAGAAATTCCATGGTCTATCAGGAGAAGCCTTTTTTAAAATTCTCCATGCTAAACCTCTTCAGCACTGTATCTATATACGTGGACTAGGATAACTGAAGCATCCTTTTAGATTTATCTCTATAGATTTTTATCCCTAGGATGTAGGATGCTTCATTCAAGTCCTTTATGGAGAATTATGTTGACAATCAGACTTTTATTTCTTATAGTGCGGGGATGTAATTTTTGATTAAGAGAATATCATCTACGTACAAGATAAAAAATACCACTGCTGGACTATTTGTCCATTTATAAATACAGGGCTCTTCTTCATTCTTAACGAAGCCATACATTTTGATCACCTAATCAAAATGCATGCTCCAACTTCGAGAGGCCTGCTTCAATCTATAAATAGATCTTTAAAGCTTGCACACCTTAGACTCATCTATGGATGTGAACCCCTCAGGTTGTATCATATACACTTCTTCGATCAGCTCTCCATTTAGGAAAGCTATTTTCACAACCATTTGCCAGATCTCATAATCTAGATAGGTAGTTATCGTAAGCATTATCCAAATAAATTTGAGCATTGCCATAGGGGAGAACGTCTCATCATAGTCAATACCATAATGTTGACGATATCCTTTGGCAACAAGATGGGCTTTATAGGTCTCTACCTTTTCATCTGCGCCCCTCTTTCTTTTGAAGACCCACTTACATCCAATAAATTAATTCCTTTGGGTGGGTCAACCAATATCTACACATCATTGACTTTCATAGACTCTATTTTGAATTTCATGGTCTTAAGCCATTTTTCGAAATTAGATCTCTATATAGCATCTATATAGGTGATCGGACCTCATCATTCTCATCGAGTTCAATGGGATCACCGTCCTAGATTAGAAAATCATAGTATCTATCCAGATGATATGGTACTCTATCGAAATGCCTTAATGGTGTAGGTACACTAAGCTCTGATCTAATCTAATCAAATCCAACTCAGGTTCAGCTATAGGTATCAATTTTTCTATCTATTGAACTTTATCAAGTTCAACCTTAGATATCACAGTTCCTTCACCACAAAATTTTTTTTTTCAAAAAGATTGTCTTAAGGCTAATGAACATATTTTGTTCATCCGCATGGTAGAAATAGTAACCTTTAGTCTCTTTTGGGTATCCTATGAATGTACACTTGTCAAACCTAGGTCCAAGTGAAGAAACTAGATCTAGGATTTCAGGGCTAGATTTTAAATTTTTTTCAAGATCAGGTAGCGAAAGACTAAAATAAATTAAAATTTATTTATAAAAAATAAAAAATACTTAGATCTAAGATTCTATTACATGATTATAGTATGAGATTAAATCAAAAATTAAAAATAAGAAAGAAGAACATGTTGATCATGTCAACATGTATCTATACTATATCTAATGCAGGTATATAATAACAGATCAGATCTATATTACCTATGCAAGTTAGATATTCTAACTTACTGATCCGAGCTTGAGAATGATGCTTTGAGCTACACATACATTCAACCTCTAAGAGATGTCTACACGAGCTCATAAACCTCGATCAGAAGTCCTATGCAGGAAATCAGCACAGTTTGCTAGTACTGTACTGATTCTTCTTCGACAGTCGATCCAATACTTTCTTCTTCTAGATTTAGACTCCTCCAAAGAATAAAAGAAAGAAGAGAGATTTTAGATCTGAGACACTCTCAAATAATATAAAAAAAAAAGGAGAGAAGAAGAATAAAGCAACCTTAAAAGAAGACCATTTTCTTCTTCTCTGTTCTCTCACCTAGACAACAAGATTAGTGTCTATGAAAATCCAACACCCAAGAGGTCCCTCACCCTGGTATTCTCACGACCAAAAGCAATCTAAGGTCTAGAATATCTCCAAAAATTAGCCTAAAATTTATCCTATATAATGAGATATAGAGGAGTCCTATTGGGTCAAATTCTTAGACTAGAAAAGAACAAATATGGCAACTAGTTGGAGTGCCCAACACTTGGATGCCACCTCCTTTCTTTTGGGCGTGGACCACTAGAGAAAAGCACACAAAATTCCTTCTTTTCCACCAAATAAATCAGAGAGAAAATGGAGAGTATGGGCAGCATGCATGGGAGGAGTTTTAGTTTTCTAAAACTCTATCCAATGAAAAATTTAAATCAAATTCAAACTTCTTCCTTTGATTGGGTCCACAACTAATTGCCATATAAGAAAGAGAGGAGTGGGAGTGCATGAAGACCAGGAAGAAAAGATTTGTCGTCAAAAATAAAGAGAGAGTGGGCATGGGGAGGCATGGAATATAGGTGGCGCAAGATGGATCCTAGTCTTACTAGGATTTCATATTTGACTTGGTCAAATATGGTTTCTCAAACCAAATCAAACCAGAATTAACTCAACCTAATTAAGTTAGGCCCTAATCTAATTAAAAACTTAATTGAATTAGATTAAATTAGATTTAATTTTAATTTAATTTTCTAACCAAATTAAAAAATTGGGTTGACCCAAGTCCTAGTTGAAGGGAAATTCTAATTTTTTGGACCAGGTTCGTTCAGATCTGATCGGATCAAAAGATATATTTTAAAAAAAAAAAATTTAATATAGATTAGATGTATAATATTTTAAATCTAATTCTTATTATTTTAATAATTAAAATAAACTTAGATAAATTAAATCAAATTTAATTTACCTTAAAGTGGGTAATCCTATTACCCGTTGATGATCCTGTAAGCAGTGGAAGGTTCTGGATCTAGCCACGCAAGTGCCTGGCCTCTATCGATATCCACTCAGACTGGATCTAGAGATCCTCTTCTTCTCTATCACATCTCCAAAAATTAGATCTGGATCTGATCTAGAGGATCTTCAAAATACCTTTCGAAGATCAGCAGTTGTCCTTTGTAGCAGCGCAGCCTTCTAGATTTCTGTCGTCTTTCTTTCGTCTGGATTGCACCAACTAAGGTCCCAAACTCCTTTGGGTATGGAGAGGAGAAGGAGAAGGTAGGCTTGGTGTGGAGGAGGAGGAGAGAGGCAGCCTTGGGCATGGAAATTTTCTTCTTCTCTTTGAGTTAGGCGTAAGATCTTATTTATAGACTATCTGTGATCCAACTCCTCTTCTTCCCAACCAATTACAACCCTTTGTAAAATCAGATCTAAATCTGATTGGTGGAAATAGAGTCCTTTGGATTCCTCCTTAGATGGCACCTAAGATCAGTCAAACTTAGTTCTTAGGAGAACTCTAATCGAAATCCAAAAAGGAGATGGAGTCCCTGTCCAACAGGGACTCCTGGGCGCCTAAGCTTGGGCACATGCCAAGGATGGCGTGCGTCCTCCTCCTTGCCAAGTTCTGGTAGGGGGACAAGCCCCCACCAGCTCTCCAATAGGTGCGTGACACATGGACAAAAGTCAAAGTATCAATGGTCAACATTTAATCAGTCAAAGGTCAACTTTTGACCAAAGTCAAAGGACGAGAAATGGCAAGTGACCAAAAATGGCAGATAATGTCTTACAAAATGAGACAACCTTTTTTGACTTGGACAAGCTCTAGTCAGATCAAGTGAAGGCCTCTGATCAAGCACAAGCTCCTTTGGCTCAGTCAGGATAACTTATTTATGATAGTAAAGAAAGAACGTTAGGTTCAATCGAGTGCTGGCATGATTTTCTTGAACCTAATTGAATCTCATTCAGATCAATTGAACTGGATCAGTTCAATTGATGATCACCAGATTCAAACCTTTATTTGTGTGACCCAGTTAAGTTCAGTTCTGTATGATAATAGAATATGTCATGATCTCTATTATCGACATCATCGAAACTTCTTTTCAATGGATCAGAACTCTTCTGATTCGAACAGCTAGAATGATCGATCATCTAAATCATTCTAATTGCTTCCAAAATCCACTAGTGATACCTAGTAGTATATGGTGGCAATCCATCAGAGCTGAATACGAACCTCTTGGTACAGCTATCTATATAATTAAGTTCTTCTATCTTGAGCTTCGATCAGATTAGGGTTAAGGTGAACTCGTTAAACCTTATTTTTTGTCATATGATGTAATCATTCGATTCAAGTTTGATGTAAAAACCTAAATAAAAACTCTTTCTATTATTTCACTCTGCCATGGCCATGAGCTTCTGGACTTGATTCTCATGATCATCATAGGACTGCTCCTCTACCATCGAGATAGATAGATTTCATCTTGATGCAATCTAGTTCCTACAATGAACATGCTATAGCCAACATACATCTCAGAATTTCGAATGGCTAGGAGATCGAGTAATGGTGTAGTCAAACTATAACATCCTCAAGGTGAACTGCCGATGCACCTCAGGTCAAAGAACCAGACACATTACTGTAGCATCGAGTCATTGATTGACGAGAAGGTAGACTTCCTAATGACTACTCGAGGTGGTCACGCTCAGTGCCCTCATTCTCTAACGAGTACCTATACTCTCGCTCCGATGTCTCCACACCGTAGACTCAAGACTCATCTACTAAAGAGAAGAGATTGTACACCAATCTTTCGGATCAATCACCATCCTTGTGATGATCCTATGGTCGGGAGCATTTTATGAGTTAATAATGATAATTTATGTCTTAAATTTTCAACTCTTGAAAATATGAATTATCATTACCATTAACTCAAAGGATGTATCACAGACACTAAATACACATATGTGATAGAAAATAATCTATTTTATTGATTATAGTCAAAATTATAATTTTGTCCCTAGAAGTGTATTACAAGTGTCAGCTAATTCTGGCTTCAAGGACACATATATCTAATAATCTTCTACTTGTCCTAAAGCCAATTGGCTACAAGTCCAAGTCCCATCTCCTCAAGATGGGCTTCGATCTTCTGCTGGCCTAATGGCTTTGTAAGTGGATCTGCCACATTATCTGCAGAGTCGACTCTCTTGACCTCGACGTAACCCTTCTCGAGGTAATCACGGATGAGGTGGTATCGCCGCTCAATGTGCTTGGATTTTTGGTGAGACCTCGGCTCCTTAGCAAGGGCTATGGCGCCATTATTGTCGCAATATAGAGGAATGACATCTGTTGGCATTACTCTGATTTCTGCAGCAAACTTCTTATACCAGAATGCTTCCTTCACAGCCTCTGATGCAGCGATATATTCTACTTCCATGGTGGAAACTGCTATCATGATTTGCTTGGAACTCTTCCAACTGACAGCACCACCATTGCACACAAACAGACTTCCAGATGTCGACTTTCGATCATCTATATCGGACATGAAATCCGAGTCTGTGTATCTCTGGACTTGGAAGTTCTCCGTTACCAAAGACCAACATCATATCCTTAGTTCTTCTTAAGTACTTAAGGATACATTTCACAGAAGTTCAGTGTTCTTCATCTGGATTTAACTGATATCTGCTTGTGACACTCACAGCATGGGCTATATCAGGTCGTGTACATAGCATGGCATACATGAGGCTCCCTATTGCAGAAGCATAAGGGATCTTGCTCATGCATTCTATTTTCTCAGGTGTGCTAGGGCACATCTTCTTAGAAAGATGAATACCATGTCTGAAGGGTATTAATCCCCTCTTAGAGTTTTCCATACTAAACCTCTTTAGTACTTTCTCTATGTACATCTTCTGTGAAAGTCCTAGCATCCTATTTGGTCTATCCCTATAGACCTTAATTCCTAGAATAAAGGATGCTTCACCTAGGTCTTTCATGGAGAATTTCTTAGACAACCATATTTTGACTGTCGTTAACATGGAAATATCATTTTCAATAAGGAGGATGTCATCCACATAAAATACGAGAAAGACAACAGTGCTCCCATTGACTCTTTTGAAGACACATGGTTTTTTTTTATTTTTGATGAAACCAAATGTTTTGATCACATCATTGAAACAAGTGTTCCAGCTCCGAGATGCTTGCTTAAGTCCATATATGGACCTTTGCAGCTTGCAAATCTTGTGATCAGTATCACTGGATGTGAAACCTAGCGGCTGTTCCATATAGATATCTTCCTCAAGATATCCATTTTAGAATGCCGTTTTTACGTCCATTTGCCATATTTCATAATCGAAATAGGCTGCAACGATAAGCAATGTGCGGATGGATTTTAGCATAGCCACTGAAAAAAGATATCCTGATAGTCAATGCCTTCGCATTGACTATAACCTTTTGCCACTAGTCTAGCCTTAAATGTCTCCATATTTCCATCTGCACCAATCTTTCTCTTGAAGATCCATTTACACCCAATAGGTACTATACCTTCTGGATGGATCTACCAAGGTCCAGACTTGGTTTGAGTGCATCGAGTCAATTTCTAACTGCATTGCCTCTAGCCATTTCTCAAAGTCGATATCTGATATTGTCTCATTGTAGGTTTTGGGATCATCACCATGAGCACCATTACCTACGAGGAACATTTTCTCTACTTTCTCTGAAATAATACCTAAGTATCTTTCAGGAGGACAAAAAACTCTTTTCGATCTATGAGGTGGAGGAGGTAGTGTTCTTATTGGCTCAACCTGATTTGGTTCCAATTGGTCCTTAGCTCATTGTACTTATGAGACTTTCTCATTAAGCTTAATCTGCTTTTCCAATGCCACTATCTTGAATAAACTATTTTTCAAGAAAGATGGCATGTCGACTCACAATCACATTATGGTCTTCTAGAATGTAGAAATAGTATCCTAATGACTCTTTAGGATATCCTATGAATCGAGCTCTGAAGGATCTAAACTCTAACTTGTCCGCTTGTTGTCTTTTGACATGAGCCGGACAACCCCAAATTCTGAGATGACTCAGACTTGGTTTCTTACCATGCCATATCTCATACGGTGTGGTAGGAACGGATTTTAGAGGAAACTCTATTCAGTAGATAAATTGAAGTTAACAATGAATGTCCCCAAAGAAAATCAAGGAGGTCTGTGAAGCTCATCATGGATCGGACCATATCCAATAGAGTCCGATTTCTCCATTCTGAAATCCCGTTGAGTTGAGGTATTCCTGGTGGAGTCCATTGAGAGACTATGCTATTTTTTTTGAGATAGTCTAGGAATTTTAGCTAAGGTATTCACCTCCTCGATCTGATCGAAGAACCTTAATGGATTTTTCAGTTTATTTTTCTACTTCATGTCTGAATTCTTTGAACTTTTCAAAAGCTTCAGACTTGTGTCTCATAAGATACACATACCCATACCTAGATAGATCATCGATAAAGGTAATGAAGTAGACAAAATTGCCTCTAGCCAGCACATCAAATGGGCCGCACACATCAGTATGTACTAGGGCAAGGAGATCTGTGGCCCTTTTCCCATATCCTACAAAAGAAAGTTTAGTCATTTTGTCTTGTAGACAAGATTCACAAGTTGGATATGACTCGAAAGTCAATGGACTCAATAGCCCATTTTTTTCCAATTTGTTGATCCTATCTTCTGCTATATGACCTAATCTCAGGTGCCATAGATACCTATCATTTGGACTATCCCTAGGTCGTTTGGCATTCATGTTTTGCTCGATAGTTAGAACAGGTACATCAATATGTAGCTGATAAAGACCATTAATAAGAAAATCATTTGCAATTTTATTTCTTTCATAAAGAATGTTACAATGGTCCTTAAAGAAGGTAATCACATAGCCTTCTAGTGCTAAGCATGAAACAGAAATTCAAATTCCTGCTAGCTGCAGGCACATAATAATAATCTTTCAAAACTAAGTCTAAACCTAGATGGTAATCGAAGAGGATATGTTCCCACGGCCACTACAGCAACTCTTGCTCCATTACCGACATGTAGGATCATGTCTCCATCCCTCAGCCTTCTGCTATCCTCAAGACCCTGTATGGAAGTGCAAAAATGAGCACTAGAACCAGAGTCAAGCATCCAACTGGATGCAGAAGAAATCATAAGGTTAGACTTAATAATGAGCATACCTCCAGAAGGACCTTCCTTCTTATTCTTCAGGGTGGGCAGGTAAGTAGGATAGTTTCGCTTCCAATGGCCATCGCTATTGCAATGAAAATACTTTTCTTTGACATCGGCCTTCTTCTTCGGCTCTGTCTTCTTCTTCTTTGCTCCTTCCACTTTCTGCCTTTTTGCGGACTTCTTTTTCTTTCAATAAGACTTTCTTTTAGAAGAAGTTTGTTCTATAGCAAGAACTGAGCTTTTAGAACTTTTCATAGAAAGCTCAGCGGTGACCAGCATGCTCATTAATTTGGCCAAAAAATTTTGAAGTTTATGCATGTGATAATTCATGATGAATTGCCCATATGCATCAGTCAAGGATTGCAGAATAACATCATTCTACAAATCTAAGTTTAACTTCATACCGAGCTTCTCAAGCTCTTTCAAGCCCTTGATCATCATCAGACAGTGATCTTGGACTAACTGCCCATCATGCATCTTAGCCTTAAAAAGTCATTTCATGACTTGATACTTGACTACGCGACTCTGTTCACCAAACATCTCCTACAGGTGACTTAACATTTGGCGAGCAGTCCTGATATCTTTATATTGACGCTGGAGCTCATCAGACATCGAGCCCAACATGTAATATCTGGCCTTATTATCTTCATCTATCTATTTTTTTCAGAGACGCTCTTTATTCAGTGGACGGACGTGCTGGTAAGGTGGGAGGGTCCTAGTCCAATATATGGGTTAACTTCTCGAAATCCAAAACTATTTTGTAGTTTCTGAGCCAATCATTATAATTGGGTTCGATCAGTTTATGTGTGTCCAGGATACGTGCCAATGGATTGGAGGCAGACATTTTTTCGTAGAGAGTCAAAGATTCTAGTTAGATACTATAATTATAACTTGACCAATTTATTTAAAAATTTTATTTTTAAATAAATTAGCTTCCACTATTTTCTTGGATTCCTACACTCCCTCTGTAGAAATGCGAAAATCTCTATGATTAATGATTTCTAGTGGGTGGTGCGGTCTCACCAACTAACTCATCACCTCACCTAACAATTATTGGTGATGGGTTAGCCAATGAGTGAACAACTCTTGTTCAATGATTCTCTAATCATGGTGCACCCAAACTTGATCTCTAATTCATGAATCTCACCATATCCAAAATATTGATCCACTCTTTAGTTAAGTCAGACCCACCATTTGCACAGACTGGATTTCTAATTGAGTCTCTCATCGTATCCAAAATATTGAGCCCAACTCATCCTCCAG
>QRFJ01001356.1:209882-263856 GCA_006176705.1 Cocos nucifera
TTTTTTGAGATAGTCTAGGAATTTTTTTAGCTAAGGTATTCACCTCCTCGATCTGATCGAAGAACCTTAATGGGTTTTTCAGTTTATTTTTCTACTTCATGTCTGAATTCTTTGAACTTTTCAAAAGCTTCAGACTTGTGTCTCATAAGATACACATACCCATACCTAGATAGATCATCGATAAAGGTAATGAAGTAGACAAAATTGCCTCTAGCCGGCACATCAAATGGGCCGCACACATCAGTATGTACTAGGGCAAGGAGATCTGTGGCCCTTTTCCCATATCCTACAAAAGGAAGTTTAGTCATTTTGCCTTGAAGACAAGATTCACAAGTTGGATATGACTCGAAAGTCAATGGACTCAATAGCCCATTTTTCTCCAATTTGTTGATCCTATCTTCTGCTATATGACCTAATCTCAGGTGCCATAGATACCTATCATTTGGACTATCCCTAGGTCGTTTGGCATTCACGTTTTGCTCGATAGTTAGAACAGGTACATCAATATGTAGCTGATAAAGACCATTAATAAGAAAATCATTTGCAATTTTATTTCTTTCATAAAGAATGTTACAATGGTCCTTAAAGAAGGTAATCACATAGCCTTCTAGTGCTAAGCATGAAACAGAAATCAAATTCCTGCTAGCTGCAGGCACATAATAACAGTCTTTCAAAACTAAGTCTAAACCTAGATGGTAATCGAAGAGGGATATGTTCCCACGGCCACTACAGCAACTCTTGCTCCATTACCGACATGTAGGATCATGTCTCCATCCCTCAGCCTCCTGCTATCCTCAAGACCCTGCATGGAAGTGCACAGATGAGCACTAGAACCAGAGTCAAGCATCCAACTGGATGCAGAAGAAATCATAAGGTTAGACTCAATAACGAGCATACCTCCAGAAGGACCTTCCTTCTTGTTCTTCAGGGTGGCCAGGTAAGTAGGATAGTTTCGCTTCCAATGGCCATCGCTATTGCAATGGAAAATACTTTTCTTTGACATCGGCCTTCTTCTTCGGCTCTGCCTTCTTCTTCTTTGCTCCTTCCACCTTCTGCTTTTTTGCAGACTTCTTTTTCTTTCCATAAGACTTTCTTTTAGAAGAAGTTTGTTCCATAGCAAGAACTGAGCCTTTAGAATCTTTCATAGAAAGCTCAGCGGTGACCAGCATGTTCATTAATTTGGCCAAAAAATTTTGAAGTTTATGCATGTGGTAATTCATGATGAATTGCCCATATGCATCAGTCAAGGATTGCAGAATAACATCATTCTACAGATCCAAGTCTAACTTCACACCGAGCTTCTCAAGCTCTTTCAAGTCCTTGATCATCATCAGACAGTGATCTTGGACTGACTGCCCATCATGCATCTTAGCCTTAAAAAGTCATTTCATGACTTGATACTTGGCTGCGCGACTCTGTTCACCAAACATCTCCTACAGGTGAGCCAACATTTGGCGAGCAGTCCTGATATCTTCATATTGGACGCTGGAGCTCATCAGACATCGAGCCCAACATGTAATATCTGGCCTTATTATCTTCGTCTATCCTTTTTTTCAGAGACGCTCTTTATTCAGTGGATGGACGGGCTGGTAAGGTGGGAGGGTCCTAGTCCAATATATGGGTTAACTTCTCGAAATCCAAAACTATTTTGTAGTTTCTGAGCCAATCTTTATAATTGGGGTTCCGATCAGTCTATGTGTGTCCAGGATACGTGCCAATGGATTGGAGGCAGACATTTTTTTGTAGAGAGTCAAAGATTCTAGTTAGATACTATAATTATGACTTGACCAATTTATTTAAAAATTTTATTTTTAAATAAATTAGCTTCCACTATTTTCTTGGATCCCTACACTCCCTCTGTAGAGATGCGAAAATCTCCATGATTAATGATTTCTAGTGGGTGGTGCGGTCTCACCAACTGACTCATCACCTCACCTAACAGTTATTGGTGATGGGTTAGCCAATGAGTGAACAACTCTTGTTCAATGATTCTCTAATCATGGTGCACCCAAACTTGATCTCTAATTCATGAATCTCACCATATCCAAAATATTGATCCACTCCTTAGTTAAGTCAGACCCACCATTTGCACAGACTGGATTTCTAATTGAGTCTCTCACCGTATCCAAAATATTGAGCCCAACTCATCCTCCAGCCCATAGCATCCAATGCCTAATAGACATGGTTGCATCTTTTTGGTGCAACTGAGCCACTGTATCCAGTCGAGAACAATCAACCCCGGGAAGGGCCCGCACATCTACAATGGTGGAAGACCTCAGACTTAATCTTTTCTTAGGAAGAATTGATTCAGGTCTCATTAAACTAGACTTATCATAGTCATAACAATTATGACTAACCTAGTGGCATGGGTTAGCTCGGATTATTGACCACCTCAGATCAGAACTGTGTCAACAGATATGGCCAGGTAAGTGAGATCGGTGGAAGGAGATATGCCATTAACTCGTACAAGAATGCATTCAGGTCGAGTAGCTCCCAATTAAAAATCAGTCGATCGTATGTGCCAAACTTACCTTAGACACCAAATTATTGAGCCAGAACCAATTGGGTTAGCCTACAATCCAGACTCTAACCTCTGAGCCTAATTAGGTCTTGCTTGATCGTGACTCGATCTTGACCCAGACTTAATCCTATTAGGCTGGTCAATTTAAGCATTGTTGATCCCATCTAACCAACTCTTGATTCGGATTTGATCAACCGCTTAGACCTAATTGAGCTACCCAAGCCCGAACCCAGTATTATGAATATGTCTTAGATCTAAAATTCTTAATTTTAGACCTAATTAATATTCCATAATCTTAATTTTTAATTAAGTAGGGTTCATAAATAAAATATGCACAATAAATCCTAGGGTTTCAGGATCTAGGATTTTGCAGAAAGTAAGTTTTGGATTTCTGATTAAGGACGAATGCGCAGCACCCCTACACGTCATAAGAACACCCCATCGGATGGGAGGAGAGGGCCTTTAAATCCTTCTTCATTCTTATGATCGGACGGCCAAGAGGAACGCCTTAATCAGGAACATGCAATACTACAAAATAGTTTTAGATCTATATCATATATCTCATATACAAATTAGATCTAATCATGGCATATTTTGCATACATCTCATGTATCGAATCATGCATATTTTTAGATCTAAATTATCTCATAATAATCTAAAAAATTAGATTTAAATTGATCTAATCAAAATAAATTCTAATCTAGACAATTATGTAGAACTATTCTACAACTAGTCTAGACATGCATCAATCATATCTCATATGATGTTTAAAATTAAATAATTTTTATTTGCTATTTTTTAGATATTATTATAATAATTATAATATTAAAAAATAGTAAATAAATAGATCTAAAATATGATTTAATCAAATTAAATTAAAGACATGCAAGACTATTCTATAGAACTATTCTATTTTAGAACTAGTCATGCATATTTTCTAATCTTAGATCCAAATTATTTAATTTTAATTTTTTTGATTTTAGATCTGATCACATCTTATATGACATCTAAAATCACTTATTTTTTGATTAAAATAAATTTAAAATCAAATCTAAATATTTTAAAATCTTGACTTTGATATCAGTTGAAGGAAAATCCTAATTTTTCAGACCAGGTTCGTTAAGATCTGATCGGATCAAGAGATATATTTTAAAAAAAATTTCTCTAATTTAGATCAGATCTAGGATATTTCAGATCTAATTCTTATTATTTTAATAATTAAAATAAATTTAGATAAATTAAATCAAATTTAATTTACCTTAAAGTAGGCAATCCTATTATCCATTGATGATCCTATAAGCAGCGGAAGGTTTTGGATCTAGCCACGCAAGTGCCTGGCCTCTACCGATATCCACTTGGACTAGATTTGGAGATTCTCTTCTTTTCTATCACATCTCTAAAAATTAGATCTGGAGGATCTTCAAAACACTTTTTGAAGATCAGCAGTTGTTCTTTGTAGCAGCGCAACCTTCTAGCTTTCTGTCATCTTTCTCTCATCTGGATTGCACCAACTAAGGTCCCAAACTCCTTTGGGCATGGAGAGGAGAAGGAGAAGGTGGGCTTGGCATGGAGGAGGAGGAGAGAGGTAGCCTTAGGCGTGGGGATTTTCTTCTTCTCCTTGAGTTGGGTGCAGGGTCTTATTTATAGACTATCTATGATCCAACTCCTTTTCTTCCCAACCAATCACAACCCTTTATGAAATCAGATCTAAATCTGATTGGTGGAAATAGAGTCCCTTGGATTCCTTCTTAGATGGCACTTAAGACTAGTCAACCTTGGTTCTTAGGAGAACTCTAATCAAAATCCAAAAAGAAGATGGAGTCCCTGTCCAACAGGGACTCCTGGGTGCCTTCAGCTTGGGCACACGCCAAGGGTAGCGTGCGCCCTCTTCCTTGCTAGGTTCTGACAGGGGGACAAGCCCCCACCAGCTCTCCAATAGGTGCGTGACACATGGATAAAAGTCAAAGTGTCAATGGTCAACATTTGACCAATCAAAGGTCAACTTTTGACCAAAGTCAAAGGACGAGAAATGGTAGGTGACCAAAAATGGTAGGTAATGTCTTACAAAATAAGACAACCTTTTCTAACTTGGACAAGCTCCAGTCAGACCAAGTGAAGGCCTCTGATCGAGCACAAACTCCTTTGGCTCAGTCAGGACAACTTATTTATGATAGTAAAAGAAGAACGTTAGGTTCAATCGAGTGCTAGCACGATTTTCTTGAACCTAATTGAATCTCATTCAGATCAATTGAACTGGATCAGTTCAATTGATGATCACCAGATTCAAACCCTTGTTTGTGTGACCCAGTTAGGTTCAGTTCTGTATGGTAATGGGATATGTCATGATCTCTATCATCGACATCATCGAAACTCCTTTCGATGGATCAGAACTCTTCTGATTCGAACAGCTAGAATGATCGATCATCTAAATCATTCTAATTGCTCCCAAAATCCACCAGTGACACCTAGCAGTATATGGTGGCAACCCATCAGAGCTGAATGCGAACCTCTTGGTGCAGCTACCTGTGTGATTAAGTTCTTCTATCTTGAGCCCCGATCAGATTAGGGTTAAGGTGAACTCGTCAAACCCTAGTTTCTGTCATATGATGTAATCATTCGATTCAAGTCCGATGTGAAAACCTAAATAGAAACTCTTTCTATTATTTCACTCTGCCATGGCCATGGAGCTTCTGGACTTGATTCTCATGATCATCATAGGGCTGCTCCTCTACCACCGAGGTAGATAGATTCCATCTTGATGCAATCCAGTTCCTACAATGAACATGCTATAGCCAACATACACCTCAGGATTCCGAATGGCTAGGAGATCGAGTAATGGTGTAGTCAAACTATAACACCCTCAAGGTGAACTATCGATGCACCTCAGGTCAAAGAACCAGACACACTACTGCAGCATCGAGTCAGTCATTGACGAGAAGGTAGACTTTCTAATGACTACTCGAGGTGGTCACGCTCAGTGCCCTCGTTCTCTAACGAGTACCTGTACTCTCGCTTTGGTGTCTCCACACCGTAGACTTAAGACTCATCTACTAAAGAGAAGCGATTGTACACCAACCTTCCGGATCAATCACCATCCTTGTGATGATCCTATGGTCGGAAGCATTTTATGAGTTAATAATGATTATTCATGTCTTAAATTTTCAACTCTTGAAAATATGAATTATCATTACCATTAACTCAAAGGATGTATCACAGACACTAAATACACATATGTGATAGAAAATAACCCATTTTATTGATTATAGTCAAAATTATAATTTTGCTCCTAGAAGTGTATTACAAATATCAGCCAATTCTGACTTCTAGGGCACACATATCTAACACTAGTTGAACTAGGACTAGTTCTTTCTTAAACTTGGCTTATCCAATAAACCAATTGAACTTGATCCAATCAAGTTCAAACTAAATCTAATTAAATTATATTTAATTAAACTTCATCTCGGTCCTTTGGCTTAATCAAATTAAGTCAATTAGCAATCAAATTGTTAATCGATCCTCTTGCAACGTTTGCACTAGGTTAAATATCAATTGTAATGATTGTTTAACCTTAGAATAATTCTTAATCGTTGATCAACCATCCGATCAGATCGTGAACTCTAATGTGTGTGACCCATAGGTCCAAACCTAAGCTAGTAGCATAAAAATAAATTTTTATATTAATTAAAATGATCATCTAGCAATGATATCCGATGACCGAATAGGTCAAATGTGTAGAACAACATCCTTAGAATCCATGTGGATATAGTTTTCATATAATTCATTCTCTTGACCAAAATACTCATAGGATATCTCAGAGTTAAACCGTCAACTCTGATCAGGCCATTTATATTATATTTTAAAATATCAAATCCATCTCATGAATTATCCTGGCCAAGATTTAGCTATATTAAAATACAGTGATATATTCTTCTCCAATTCTTGGAGTGATCAATTACATCTTAATAACACACCAATTTTGTAAGTACTTGATTATGCTCAAAAGCCTTCTATTATCAAATTAGAAATTCAGTTAGTTGGATACCAGAATATAGTGAGTTGCTTGCAAGCCATTGACGTGATCTCAGGTCTAAGGGATACTTATACCTATATCTTATTAGAGACATTCTCGACAGCAGAATGCTCTGGGATTGGTCACGTTCAATAACGATGTATCTCTATATCTCACTTGTATGCCATACCAGTGTCTACACACTCCTTGATTAAGAGGACAACCAATCTATATGGTATACAGCGACCTATGCTCGATAGATACTATCGTCCTTATTAATAATCTATTATTTGATCGTGAATAGTTTTAAGGACTAATCGATAAATTTTTTCTTTATCGAATCTAAATAGTCTTAAGAACTTCATCCCAACAAAGAAGTTCGTTATAAGAGGAAAGCTTATTATAAAAATATCAAAAATATATTTTATTAATTAATAAATTAATTATAATTATAATATAGCTTAACCATCAATAGGCTGACAATTGGCTTTGGGATACATTTTTCAATACCAAGTTTATCTACAACTAATCATTTGACATAAGCTGGACATCCCCAAATCTTGAGGTGTGAAAGTGCTGGCTTACGTCCTATCCATATCTCATATGAAGTCTTTAGCAAGTCGATTCGAGTGCATATCTTCATAAGGATATTTGACAAAATCCATTATAGATCGAACCATATCTAATAGAGTCTGATTCTTCCTTTCAGACACACCATTATGCTGCGGTGTTTCTGGATGAGTTCATTGAGAGAGAATCTCATTCTCTCATAGATATGTGAGAAGCTTGTCAGAAAGATATTCCTCACCTCGATCAGATCGAAGATTTTTAATACTCTTTCCAGTTTATTGTTTTACTTCACTTTGGAATTGTTTGAACATTTCAAATGAATCCAACTTATATTTTATCAGATAGATATATTCATATCTGGATAGATCATCTACGAAAGTGATGAAGTAGAAATATTTATCTCTAGCACTTATGCTCATTGGTCCACATATATCAATATGTACTAGACTTAAGAGCTCAGTGGCTTTCTCATCTTTTCCAGTAAAAGATGACTTGGTCATTTTACCAAGAAGACAGGATTCACAGGTTGGAAGTGATTCACAATTACTGACTTTGAGAATTTTCTTTTAAGTCAACCTATTTATCCTATTCTTATTTATATGACATATCCTACAGTGCCATAAGTAGATATTTGACACACTATCTAATCTAGGACGCTTGCCAATTGAATAGACTATGTTAACAGGTTGTGATAGCATATACACATCATTATTCAAATGATCATAAAAAACAGTAACACCATTCATAATAATATTACAAACTTATTTATTTATTAAAATTTTATAATCATTTTTGGCCAAAAAGCCTACATTAATGACATTAAAAAAAAATGGGACAGAAATAACAATCATTAAGAACAATGGTATGGGACTCAAATATAAGTTTTAGGATTTTTAAAGCTAAAATTGGAACTGATCTTCCTTCTCCAACATTCAAGAACCTTTTGCCTCGTTCGAATTTCCTACTAACCTACAACTCCTGCAACAAATTATAAATATGATAAGAATTATCAGTATCCAATATCCAGTCAGTAATATCATAAATAAAAAAATTATAAGGAGTTATCATATAAATACTTTATCTAGCAATTACTTGCTTCTTTCTCTGCCTATTCGGATTCAGAAAGATAATGTACTGAGGATAGTTCCTCTTCCAGTGCCTCCGCTTCTTGCAAAAGAAGCATTCAATTTGATTCTTATCGAGCTTGATCTTCTTGGTCTGGTCCTACACAGATGTCTTAGCTTGAACTTTCACCTTCTTTACTTTTTTCTTCTTGTACTTCTTCTCTTTTCTAAAGGGTCAAGAACCAAAAACGAACCTCCCACTAAGTTCACCGACTTCTTGTCGAGTTGGTGATCTTTCTTAAAGTTTTGAAGCAACCCCAGTAACTCGTGATAGTCAACTTCAAGCTTTGTCATTCTAAAATGAGTGAGGAATGAGAGATAGGACTTAGGCAATGAGTTCAATATTGCATGTTTTCCAAGCTGTTTATGCAAGAAAAAGCCAAGCTTGCTCAATCGCTCTATCAGCTCAATCATGTACAGTACATAATCGGTGATAGAGGCACCATCCCATATCCTAGCATTGAAGATGGCATAACTAGTCTTGTATCTTTCAATATCATTGGGTGTACCGAAAGAATCTTCCAATACTTGAAGCATATCTTTTGAATGAGCCATCTCAAATCTATAACTGAACTTATCATTCATAGCAGCCAGCATAATGTAGTGCATCATGGTTCGGCCACTGAGCTACTTTTGATAAGTATCTCTGACTGTTCCACGTGTATTGGTAGCTAGCTCCTCAGGTGTAGGATCCATCAATACATACATAACCGTTCATGCTCCAAGACTATCTTCAACTTTCGATACGAGCTACCGAAGTTGGATCCCACCAACTTATCATTGTCCAACAATGATTGAAGCGATAGAAAAGTGGTCATATCTGCATAAAAAAATCATAACCTAATTAGTAATTGATTCATTAAATCTAAAGATTTGGATTTTCATCAAAAGATTTTCTCATTATTTTATTCAAACTAGTAGCCTTTACCTCTAATTTGAGAAATTATCTTAATTTCTTAATAGATACTAGAATCCACATAGACTGCACATAAGTCCAACTTTAGTTGGCCAATCTATGTACGTCTAAGGGTAGGTTCATAACCAATTATTTTTTAAAAAAATTTTTAGTAATTAAATTTTTGCTCTAGTTCCTAATCAGTAGGCTTTGGCCTCCACTAAAAAGATCCAATTAGGTCCAACCATTAGCATGACCATATTTGGTCTATCAAACCAATGAATGATTAGGTCTAACTTTGATTGGCTAATCTAACCACCATTTAGAAAGATGCAGTCAAGAAATCATATAATGAATGATAATTCCATTAGCCGATAAGCACTAAACCTTTGGGCCTCCAATGATTATCTAACTAATGGACCCATTATCACCCACTTAATGAGAGGCTATGATCTAGTTATCATAATAACTATTTCATTTTAAAGATCTAATAATTTTAAAAAATTTAATTTTTAAAAAAGAGAAAAGGTCAAATGAACCAGCTTGTCATGATTCTTCCACTGGCTTCACCAAGTCAGTTTAAGAAAGATCATTAATAGGCTGGTTTAGGAGCACCTAAATTAGTCACACTGATTTATCTAGTTGACATGGGTCAACTTGAATAGTCAAATGATCCGATCAAAATATAATTTTATCAAGAGGCTAGATAAGTTCAATCAATGGGAGGGTCTGTCAAAGCTTGCTATAGACACCATCAAAAATAGTCAGATAAGCGAGCTTCTAATTAAAATTATCGATCTGGTTTATCTTAGATACCAACTGATTTAATTAGTCTTCATTAGATCAACCTAATAGTTTGTGCTAGACCACGTAGCCAAGATTCAAGTCTATCTTATGTCTTATTAAAGATATGGACTTGATCAACTACAACTATTGTAATTGATCTAGAGAATCTTTGATCTAATCTAAGACAATAATTGATTAGATTTAGTCAATTCTCTAATTAAGTTCATTCTTTAATCTAACCCTAGGTCTAACTCAATTAATGGACCTAATCCCCACTAACCCATTTAATCCAATGTGTTATGATTTGTATCTTAAGATCTTCAATTCACAAGCCTAGATTCTAATCAAATAACTTCTTAATTCTTAATTAAATTTTGGATTGAGGGTTAGAGTTTGGCTTTTTAAATAATTTTCATATTTGTAAAATATTTTTATAACATAGTTCTACCAACCAAGTTACATGTTTAATTTATAATCAATATGCAAGTAAGATAAGCATAAAACTACTTTAGATCTAATCTAAACAAGTTCATGTAATTGAAATAATTTTAACTTCAATCAATTATAAATTATCTTAAATCAAATCTAACATATTTATGATGATTAAAATTAGATTAAAATATTTTTAATCAGATCATAAATTTTTTTAGATCTAATCTAAAATTTTATGATCAATATTTTAAATCAGCACATACTAGGACAATCTCTTCATTATAAGGGATAAACCTTACAGCAGGACAATCTTACAATCAGTCTGTGCAATCTAAAATTTTTATTTTTAGATCTAAAATCTTTTTAAATCTAAGAAGTCATAAATATGATCAAATTATATCTAACAAATTTATGATAAAAAATAGATCTATACAAACTAGGACAACCTCTCAACTATAAGGGATAAATCTTATAGCAGGACAATCTTATAATCAGTTTGTATGATCGTAATTTTTAATTTTAAATTTAATAATTAAATTATAAATTAGATATAATCTAAAAAATAATCTAAATATATATATATAATCATATAATAATAAACCTAGGCTCTGATACCAATTGAAGAAATCAGATCTAAGATTTCAAGACTAGATCTTAAAACTTTTCGAGATCAGGCAGCGAAAGATTAAAATAAATTAAAATTTATTTATAAAAATAGAGAATTTCTAAATCTAAGATCCTATTACATGATTATAGCATGAGATTAAATCAAAAATTAAAAATATAAGAAAAAAAATATGTTGATCATATCAACATGTATCTACATTACATCTAATGTAGGTATATAATAATAGATCAAATCTATAATATCTATGCAAGTTAGACATTCTAACTTGTTGATCTGGGCTTGAGAATGATACTCCAAGTCACACACATGTCCAGCCTCTAAGAAATGTTCACAATAGCCCATGAACCATGATCAAAAGTTCTATGCAGAAAATCAGTACAGTATACTAGTACTGCACTGATCCTTCTTCGACAGTCGATCCAGTACTTTCTTCTTCTAAATTTGGACTCCTCCAAAGAATAAAAGAAAGAGAAGAGTTTTATATTTGAGACACTCTCAAATAATCTTAAAAAGAGGAGGAGAAGAGAAAAATAAAGCAACCCTAGAAGAAGACCCTCTTCTTCTTCTCTGTTCTCTCACTTAGACACCTAGATTAGTGTCTATGAAAATACAACGCCCAAGAGGTCTCTCACCCTGGTATTCACATGCTCAAAAGCCCTCTCCAAGGTTTGGAATATGTCCAAAAATAACCCAAAATTCATCCTATATAATAAGATATAGAGGAGTCCTTGTTGGGTCAAATTCTTAGATTAGGAAAGAACAAATATGGCAACTAGTTGGGGCACCCAACACTTGGACATCCCCTCCTTTGTTTTAGGCATGGACCATCTCCAATTGTCGCACAAAACTCCTTCTTTTCCATCGAATAAATTAGAGAGAAAATAGAAAGAGGAGGGTGGCATGCATGGGAGGAGTTTTAGTTTCCTAAAATTCTATTCAATGGTAATTCAAATCAAATTCAAACTTCCTGCTTTTGACCCAGTCCACAACAAATTGCCATATGAGAAAGAGAGGATAGGAATGGATGTGCGTGGAGATTAAGGAGAGGAGATTTGTTGCCAAAAATAAAAGGAGAGTGGCGTGGGGAGGCGTGGGATATAAGTGATGCAAGATGGATCCTAGTCTTACTAGGATTCCATATTTGACTTGGTCAAATATGGTTTCTCAAGCCAAATCAAACCAAAATTAATTCAACCCAAATAAGTTAGACCCTAATCTAATTAAGAACTTAATTAAATTAGGTTAAATTAAATTTAATTTTAATTTAATTTTTTAATCAAATTAGAAAATTGGATTGACCTAAGTCCTAGTTGAACTAGGACTAGTTCTTTCTTGCACTTGGCTTATTTAATAAACCAATTGAACTTGATCTAATCAAGTCCAAACCAAATCTAATTAAATTATATTAATTAAACTTAGTTTCAGTCCTTTGGTCTAATCAAATTAAGTCAATGAGTAATTAAATTACTAATCGATCCTCCTATAACAATTGCATTGGGTTAAATATCAATCGTATTGATTGTTTAACCTTAAAACGATTCTCAATTGTTGATCAACCATGCGATCGGATCGTGAATTCTAATATGTGTGACCCCATAGGTCTGAACCTAAATTAGTAGTATAGAAATAAATTTTTGTACCAATCGACGTGACCATCTGTAATAATATCCGATGGTCGGATAGGTCGAATGTATAGAACAACATCCTTAGAATCCATGTGGATATAGTTTTCATATAATTCATCTTCTTGACCAAAATGCTCATAGGACACCTCAGAGTTAAACTATCAACTCTGATCAGGCTGTCCACATTGTATTTCAAAATATCAAATCCATCTCATGGATTATCCTGATCAAGATTTTGCTATATTGAAATACGGTGATACATTCTTCTCCAACTCTTGGAGTGGTCAATTCCATCACGATCACATATCAACTTTGCAGGTACTTGACTGTGCCCAGAAGCCTTTCGGTACTGAATTAAAAATTCAGTTAGTCCAGTACCAAAGCACAGTGAGTTGCTTGCAAGCCACTGAGATGATTTCAAGTCTAAAGGATACTTATATCTATATTCCATCAGAGACATTATCGATAGCATAATACTCTAGAGTTGGTCATGTTTACTGATGATGTACCCTTACAGCTCACCTGTATGCCATATCGGTGTCTCCACACTTCTTGGTTAAGAGGACAACCAACCTATATAGCTTACAGCGACCTATGCTCGATAGATACTGTCGTCCTTATTAATGGCCTATCATTTGATCGTGAATAGTTTTAAGGATTAATCGATAATTTTTTTCTTTATCGAATCTAAATAGTTCTAAGGATTTCATTATAATAATGGAGTTCATTAGAAGATAAAAACTTATGATGAAAAATATTAAAAATATATTTTATTAATTAATAAATTAATTATAATTATAATATAGCTCAACCATCAATAGGCAGATGATTGGCTTTGGAATATATTTTTCAATAATGCTATACTTTGAATCCTTGACATACTCTGAAATTTCAGTTGCCAAGCATGGAGCTTTGTTGTAGATGTCTATCCGAATACAACCTTCAGTTTTTTCCACATTTTCTTCGTAGTTTTGCAGACTCAAACTAGCCCATGAGATTACTCCGCATGCTAACAAGTATTGTAAGGAGAGTATGATGGTCCCTCTCAAGCCCTTGTCATAGGCCTTCTGGGATGCAAGAAAAACATCATCTTCTTATAGTAGAAGCATGGTAGTATGCAAAGTATCCCATACCTTTTTCGCCTGCAAAAGGTATTGGACATGCATATCCCAAGTGGTATAATTAGTACCATCTAATTTCTCAATTTTTATAAGATTAGTAGCGACGAAACTAGTGGCCATATCACTATAATGCAAGGATTAAAGACATTTAGTGCACATGTTCAAACAAATAATAATAAAATCAAAGCATTAAATTAATGCATTTTGAAATCGACAGATTGCTGGGCTTCAAAGTCATCGCCTATCATGCAAGATCTTACACTTTTATCCAATTATTCTTATAGAACAAATCCATATATCTCAAACATCACATGATATAGCCCTACAAAAGAGTCCTAATGATGCTAAACACATAAGATGAATAATTGACAAACAATTACATTATAGCACCAATTTATAAGTTTACCAAATTAATTTTCTTGCAAACTTAAGCATAATAAATTTATTAAGGATATTCTAATATGTGCAAAATAAGCACGGAATAATCCTAATAATAGAAACTTTTAAAATATTATTTTATAATTTTTTTATAATTAATATATAGTAAATTATAATTATTAAAATTAAATTAGAAATTAATTCTGATAAAATCCGAAATCTAGAATTAATCTCATATAGCTATGGCCATAATTTAGGAGCACTGAACTTAAAACAAAACAGGGCCAAAGGGCCCATCATGTGTCGACATATGCCAGAAAGATTTATTAAAATACACATGTTTCGGGACAAGATGAATGGGTCTTGATGGTCCTGAAAAGTCTCCAAGCCATCCACTGCAAAAATGCGACGTCCAAACGGACGAACCCTTCGAGCTCTAGCTGGGTTCTCATTACCTTTGGTGAGAGGTAGAGACCGAAGTAAACCCCTAAGAAACTTGGCTCAAAGGACCCATATCTGGTGTTTGTTACTTTTTTTTCAACGGTATGGGGCTTACCATCCAGAGCCTCTATGTTTTAAATTTTCAAACTTTTCATTGAACAGAGAGATGGTTGGCATCTTCCATGATAGGGACGGAAATAACCTGTAGGCTTTCCCATCAAACATATGGTTTAGGCTTTCCGCTACAGCGAATCTTATCCAAAAAATTTTTAAGTTTCAAAACCATTTAGCACGTGTCATGTGCTAATTGCAGCAGAGACACGCTAGGTTTTTTTTTTTTTTTTTGGGATATCCGTTTGGTGATGCAACCACCGCATGCAAGTGGGATGAACGATACCATATACTGTTCATCTTCTTCCTCCAACAGTCCGATATACAGAAAAATAGTTTATATAAACAATTTCTAAAATCCGTATCTCTTGAAATATTAAGCCAAATTATACATATAATAGATCGTTGGAAAGCGTAAAGAATGTAGTCTCATATAATACTAGCATCACATTGGGAAACAAATATTATCTGCATAAAAAATGGGCCTAAAATCTCCGGTTCATCACGGGTTCATTCATAGAATAGAATTTGTGTATGCAATTTCTCTCAAATGGCTCTACAGATAGGCATAAGATTTTGCAGACATATAGACTATCATATGAGGAATAAATCCATCTAGTTGAATCAACAAAATAACAATCAAAACATATTCTAACAAGAGCTGAAATATGGATTTGTTTGGATGGTTCTAACTTGCTATTGTGATCCTAGGTCGGAGAGCTACGATAAGGGTGCAAACAAAGTCGTATAGGCTCTGATACCACTATTAGAAATCAGGTTAGAATGCATATCTTAAACTTTTTAATCCCAAAACAAACAGAAGCAATTGTATTTGTATTTGGGCTTGTTTGACGATCCTCTAAGAACTACGGCCTTATGCTTTCATTGAACGTACTCGCCTTAGATTCCCAAGGCCATTTTTGGATGGTTGTCTTGGAGAAAGAGAGAAAATATATATGGGAGAATATCGTGTGTCAGTAGTTATCTCCCACTTCTATACAATCCATAGTTGAAAGTTATCTGAAATCCTTAACTTTTACTTAGGATAAGACTGAGTCAATAGAATCCACTTAGGATATGATTAGAATTTTTAATAATTAATTAATTAATTTTAATATCTCTATGTACATACTTATCCCATGTGGATGTATTAATATTCTATACCAATGTTAACAATATGTTTTGGCAATTTATAACTTATGTCAATTGGTTGCAAAAATAGATTCTCTTGATGACGTGATATGATGTTTTATAACCTTTGTTTTGATGCAAGTATTAAAACCTATTGAATTTTGACAATGTGTTCTAAGATGCTTAGGTCAATATGGGATTAACACTAGGTACTCCATTTTTAGCACACTATTAAAATTAATATTCCACACTTCTGCATCCACTTGATGCATGGTTAAAGATTTCTAGAACATATGCTTTTGTGATTTTGGTCATCTTTAATGGTGCGGACATGATTGATGGTTTAGAACTCCATCTATACTGGACCATCATTTATTTGTAGTATAGGGTCTGGTGTACAGGATGGAAGCATGGATTATAAAGCAATTAATTAATATAAAATCATAAAATCAAATCCTAACCCAAAGACCACCTTATTAGGATTTAAATCATATAACATGCATTTATAATATAACATAGGGTATAGGAACGTACCTTTAATTGCTAAATCCTAATTCAACCCTAATCATCGACAACAATCCATCAGAAGTTCCACCAAGTGCCCATATGTTCATCCTCCAACGTTGATCCACACGAGAACTTGATCAAGCTACTAGCACCTCTGATTAATTCAATTAAAATTTTTATAATAAAAACTTTAATTTATTTAGGCAGTACATCCTCTTGCCTTATGTTGTCTCCCTTCTAGCCAATTCTTTCCTTATTTTCTATTCTCCTTGTCTTCCTTTACTCTTTTCCTAAGTCCTTGTCCTAAAGCAGACCTTTTATCCTAATTAGGACTTTATCTTAACAAGAAAAGGAAGAGAGAAATTGGATAATTAGGGAGAGTATATAAGAAAGAAGGAAGAGATCTAAATGCCTTGGACTCCTAGAGAACATCCCTATTTATAATTCATGTAGGGATGTCTCCATTCTGGTATATCTCATGCCCATTCAAGCATCTCACACCCCTCTAAAATTTGCGCCACATAGAGTTACCTAGAAATATTTTGAAACGATGCCTTAAAGCAGAAGGACTCTTTGAAAAAATTTCTACATAAATTTTTCATGAAGAGTCGCAATGTTCCATAAGTGGCGCCAATTATCAAGGGCATAGATTAGATGTGAAGGCCATCTAATGGCCTTCAATTTATGGGCCATATCAGAAAAAGGGCGTGGAGAAATATGGGCATGGAAGGAGTCTAAGGTGCCTTGGACTCTTAGTCCAAAAGGCGCCAACAAGTGGGGACGGCTAGGAGTCTATCCTTATCCTATTTTAAAAATTAAACAGAGGTCTTTCACCTATAGAAGGACTCTTCTGTGCCTCCCATCTGAAGTCCACACCCCTTAGAAATTTTTACATGAACAAAAAGTGGATTAGGAAGGGCGCCAAGCATCTCTATGCACCACGTTTCCCTAGCGCATGGATTAAATCCCACATGCAAAGAGAGAGTCTCTGGCATGTGGGTTGCTGATAGGTGATGCCAAGACTCTAGTCATCAAGCCAAGGGTTGACCCAATTAAAGAACCAAATTTGATTTGATCAAAATTGAATCTAATTAGCCCAAATTGAAATCCAATTCGAATCTAGATGTTAAGATTTGCAACATATGCTAGCATGTTTAACATGCAAACATGATCTAATCCAATTAGATTCTTGATCAATTTTTTTTATGTGTGATTCATTGAATTCTACATCTAGCCAGTAGTGGATTCAGATGCAATTTGATCTAATTTGGTTAGATCTCAACCAAATCAATTTAGGTCAAATTGAGCTGACCCGATTCTATCAATCAGAATCCTTTCTAATTGATAATCAAATTAAAATCTTGAATTCGATCAAACACACAAGGCAAGATTGACATCTAGAAATGTATCATGTCTACCTGAAAGATATAAAATTTTGATATACCAAAGATATCCTTTAGTGGAAAGTTATCATGCAACTTGATCCTTCGATCATCTTGAATTCTGAATATGATTTTGGGCATGAAAATATGTCAAACCCAATATCATATTTATATTTATGATGATTTGATTAATAAAATATTAAAAATTATTTTTTATTTTTATCATGCTTTGATCAAAGTTTTTCTGAATCATCATTTGATTGAAGCAAGTAGGATGCAAACTCCTCTTACTAGGAGTGATCAATTCCATATTAACCTACTCATAACCTCCATATGCAATCCATCATATCCAAAATATCTTGTACATAATCGAGTCATGAATAAGTATGAACCAAAATATGAATTCATGCATACAAGGTTCTATGGTAGTCTCAGGTCAAAGGACTACATGCACAACTCCCACTATCAGAACCATCTATTGACATATAGATAAGACTCTATTAGATGTTCTCAAAATGGATCAATTCAGTAAACTCATTCGCTAATGAGCACCCACATCGTTATATTAGTACGATACATAAGTGATTATGAGATCAATCATCCTCTCCATTGAGTATACATAGGATGTGCCAATCTTTCTAAAAACATTAATCTCCTACTCAATGTTCCATCGATCAGAAATATTTAAAATTAGAATTTTAAGATTTTAGGTCTCACTAGTATGATCTTATCATAACCCTAAAATCATAGTCCTAATTTATGGAGTTCATCATAATCTTAAAAATAAATAATTAAGATGCAACATATGATGAAATAATGCTGCTTTTATTGATTTGAAAATATTATTATATGAGTCTGAAAAATAAAAGAATAGCCTATCAAAATACATATTTTGATTGGCTTGTAGGGCATATTCCTTTCAATCTTTCATTTGCACTAAAGCCAATCGTCCTTATATTTCAACCCCATGCAATCGAGGTGGCGATTAAACTGCTACTATGGTAGAGCATTAGTGAACGGGTCTATTATATTATTCTTTGTATCTACTCGTTTAATGATAATATCTTATCTCTTGATTATTTCATAAACGAGATGGAAGCATCTCAGAATATGTTTAGATTTATGATGAGATCTTGATTTCTTTGCTTGAGCAACTACTCCAGTATTATCATAGTAAAGTAGTACTGGATTCTCAATCTCAGGAACAACACCCAATTTAGTAATGAACTTTTTCATCCAAATAACTTTCTTGGCGGCTTCATTTATAGCTATATATTCGGCCTTAGTAGTTGAGTCAGCTACAGTTGGCTGCTTGATACTTTTTTAAGTCACTGCTCCACCTTTCAGAGTAAAGACATATCCTGAAATAGATTTACTATCATCTGGATCTGATTGAAAACTAGAATCGGAATATCCTTCTAGTTTGAGATTAGATCCATCATATATCAAAAAAATATCCTTAATTTTTCTTAAGTACTTAAGAATATTTTTCACAGCTTTTCAATGATCCTCTCCAGGATCAGCCTAAAACCTACTAGCTATGCTTAAGGCATAAGCAACATCAGGCCTGGTACATAACATGGCATACATTATTGATTTTACAGCCGAAGCATAAGAAATAGAACTAATTCTATTTCTCTATTCAGATATCTTAGGAGACATCTTCTTAGAGAGATATTGTCTTGACTTATGGATAAGTAACCTCTTTTACTCTCATCCATACTGAACCTTTTCAGTATTAAGTCAATGTACCTAGACTGGGACAAGCCTAGCATCCTCTTAGATCTATCTCTATAGATCTTTATTCTAAGTATATAGGATGTTTCTCTCAAGTCTTTCATAGAAAACTTATTTGATAGTCATAACTTAATCGATTGTAACATTGGAACATTATTTCCAATGAGGAGTATGTCATCTATATACAAAATCAAGAAAACTATGGCACTCCCACTAGTCTTCTTGTACACACATGGTTCATCCACAATCTTGATGAAGCCAAACTCTTTGATTGTAATATTAAAGCGGATGTTCCAACTTCTTGAAGCTTGCTTGAATCCATAAATGAATCTTTTAAACTTGCATACCTGATTTGGTCTCTTACTTGAGATAAATTCCTCTGGCTGTGACATATAAACCTCCTCCTCAAGAAAATCATTAAGGAAGGCGATCTTCACATCTATTTATCATATTTTAAAATCATAGTATACTGCTATGGCAAGCATAATTCGAATAGATTTGAGCATGACAACAGGTGAAAATATTTCATCATAATCTATATCCTGCTTTTGCCTGAAATCCTTAGCCACCAATCTGGTTTTATATATTTCAACTTGGCCATCTGCTCTAATCTTTTTCTTATAGACCTATTTGCATCCAATAGGGTTCACACCTTTTGGTGCATCCATCAAAGTCCATACTTGATTGGCATACATGGAGTCCATTTCAAATTTCATGACAGCTAGCTATTTGTCTGAGTCTTTACTCATGACTGCTTCCATATAGGTTAGAGGTTCATCATTTTCAATGACTTGGGCTTCATTATTCTCAATAATAAACCTATACCTTATGGGTGCATGTTGCACTCCATCAGACCTACGGATAGGAGTTGTGTTCTGGTTCTTTTTTATTTATATATTTTTTGATTGAAAAATTTCTATTTATTTTTCTTGAACTTCATTAAGTTTAATGTTTCTTCCACTGCCTCTTTCTAGGATGAACTCTTTCTCCATGAAAGTAGCATGCCTACTTACAAACACCTTTTGTTCAGTAGGGTGATAGAATAAATATCTCATACTATCTCTAGGATATCCTATAAATAGACATCTATCTGTTCTAGCTTCTAGCTTATCTCCAAATATTTTTTGACATATACCGAACAATCCCATATCTTAAGATATTTAAGATTACCTCTCTATATCTCATATGGAGTGCTAGATATAGACTTAGAATGTACTCTATTTAAGATGTATACTATGATCTCTAGGACATGACCCCAGAAGAAAATAGGTAACTCTATGAAGTACATCATGGACTGTATTATATCTAATAAGGTATAATTTTTTCTTTCGATTATATCATTTAACTATGGTGTATAAGAAGGGATCCATTCAGAGAGAATCTTCTTTACTTTAAGATAGTCTAAAAATTTACTGGATAAGTATTCTCCTCTTCGATCAGATCGAAGGATTTTTATACTCTTTCTAGTTTATTTCTCGATCATACTTTGATACTATTTAAATTTATTAAAGACTTCGAATTTATTTTTCATAAGATACATATATCCAAACCTAGATAAATTATCAGTGAATGTTATAAAATAAGAATATCCTCCTTTGGCCTAAGTTGTCATAGGACCATATACATCTATATGTACAAGTCCTAATAACTCACTTATCCTTTTCCCATGTCCACTAAATGAAGTCTTGGTCATTTTACTCATGAGACATGATTCACAAGTTCTTAATAATTTATAATCATAAGGATCAAAGAATATTTTTTTATATAACTTGTTAATCCTAGTCTCACTAATATGACCAAGTCAACAATACCAAAGTAAAGTATTATTTATTTTTTCTCTCTTACGCTTTCTATTTTCATCAACATGAAAAATATTGTCATTCAAACATAGAGTCAAAAGATCATTGTTAAAACACCATAGCATATTATTTCATTAAAATATTTGTTGGAGCAACTATTGCTCGTTACATCAAAATTATAATCTTTTTTAATAACAAGCATATAGATACAATATTTCTAATGATCTTAGATATATAATAATAATTTATCAATTCTAAAATCTTTCTAGAAGGTAACTTCAAGATATTTATCCTAACAGCTTCTGCTTGAATGGACTCTCCTCCAGCATCGTAGAGCTCGAAGTTATCCTTCTTCAAACTTCTAATTTTTTGTAGTTCCTGCAAAAATTTGTAGATATGAAAACCGCAGCTAGTATCCAATACCCATGAGTTTGAAATAAAAGATTTAATGACAATGTAGTATGTATTTCATTCACAACTTTTGGTGCATTACTTAATTGCACCAATCTTTATAGTTGCAAGATAAGCCTTGCAATTTCTCTTCCAATGACCTGCTATACCGCAGTGAAAATAGATCGTCTGTTTGGAGACCTTCTTTCCTTTTTTCTTCTTATTTATGCCATCTTTAGGGTTCAGCCTCTTAGAGCTCTTTTTGTCTGCCTACTTCTTGGAGATCCCATCTACAAGAAGAAAAGGAGCCATATCTTTTTTGATATAGCTCTCTACTATTTTTAATATATTTAACAGCTCAGGCAGGAAAGTATTTAGTTTATTTATGTAATAGTTCATGATAAACTAAGAAAATAATTCTGAAAGTGATTGTAGGATTAGATCTTGACTCAACTCTCCATCCATCATAAAATCTAATTGACCTAATCGAGTGATCAGATCAATTACCATCAGCACATAATCTTGCACAAATGATCCTTCTACTATCCTGGCATGGAATAACTACTTAGATATGTCATATCTAGCAGTCTTACTCTACTCTCCATAAAGCTCTTTTAGATTGAGCAATATGGACTGAGTATCTATGCCATCATGCTGCCTCTATAATTCATTACTCATAGAGGCAAGTATGATACACTTGATAGTAAGAGAATCATTTTGCCATATCTTGTATGTGAACTTTTCTTCCTTTATAGCATTTTCTTCTAATGGCTCAGGATCAGGGGCATTAAGAAAATAGGAGAGTTTCTCTTGATTGAGTACTATTTTTAAATTTCTCAGCCAATCCACATAATTAAAACTTTTCAATTTATTTGAATCCAATATACCATGCAGTGATAGTGAAGAATCCATTTAATCTATATAATAAAAAATATTATATAAGCAAATAACTCATGATGACATACACAAATTAGAAATTTAATTTAATTATCTTTCATTATTTTATCAAATATCATATCTCTCTAATATGATAATCGAGAAAATCTAATTGATTTTCTTAGTGGGATTGAGACTCTAATTTTTTATAAAAGATCTTATGGCTGCACAACAAATTTTTTATAAGTTCAAAGATAGAAATTTTTTTTCAATTGCTTCTCATGCAATTCTCAATATAATTCTAACCTCTAAAACATTAATAGCCTTGTGTTAGTACAACAAACTATAATATTTTAGTTAAGTAAAATCCTTCATTTCTATATAATCAAAATAGAATATAACTGCTCTTGTGGCTCTTATGGTTACACAATAAAGCAGTATACCCAAAAGTTCTGTAAGCATCTCAATGCACCAGAACAATATTACATCAATCCCCATAATAGGTCTTGTGGTTGCATAACAAATCTAATATGGTTCATGACATAATAATGAACTAGCATTAAGGAAGGTCTTAATGTAGTGAATATAACTCTAAGCACCCAGCCCAATCAAGAATTAAATTAATCTAATCGACCAGGTAAGTGGGAGAGAGGTGGGGGTTCTTCCGTTGCTTTTCTTAGATACTAACAAATTAGCCAAGTCAGACAATGAAACTAATTATAAACTACGTTCTCTTTATCAATCATAAATCATTTTTCTAAATATCGATCGATCAATTAGACATTTAGACTAGTTCTGCTATTAGTTAATTATACTACAACTTAATATAATTTTTATAGAGGGCTTTAACTGATCTCTATGCACATTCTACTCAAATCACATTATATACATGAATTGATCATATCAATCATAATATACATTTTCATTCATATAAATATATTAGCATTTATTATCATTCTAGGATAACCATCATCACATAGTGGACATACGCCACTATGCTAGGACAACCTTATAGAATGATATACATCATAATTTAATTATGATTAATTAAATATGATCACATCATATTAATAACATGCTAATCATATCAAACATGATCATATCATATTTATAATATTGCCATTAATCTATAAGTATAACAATATATGATTTAACCTAATAAGATTTGCTCTAATACTACTGTAGGATTTGGTGTACAGGATGGAAGCATGAATTTCAAAGCAATTAATATAAAATCATAAAATCAAATCCTAACCCAAGGACCATCTTATTAGGATTTAAATCATATAACATGCATTTATAATATAACATAGGATATAGGAATATACCTCTGATCGCTAAATCCTAATTCAACCCTAATCATCGGCAGCAGTTCATCAAGGGTTCCACCAGGTGCCCATGTGTTCATCCTTCAATGTTGATCCATACAAAAATTTGATCAAGCCACTAGCATCTTTGATTAATTTAATCAAAATTCTTATAATAAAAACTTTAATTTATTTGGGCAGTACCTCCTCTTGCCTTATGTTGTCTCCCTTCTAGCCGATTCTTTTCTTACTTTCTATTCTTCTTGTATTTCTTTACTCTCTTCCTAAGCCCTTATCCTAAAGCAGACCTTTTGTCCTAATTAGGACTTTATCTTAACAAGGAAAGGAAGAGAGAAATTGGATAATTAGAAAGAGTATGTAAGAAAGAAGGAAGAGATTTGAATGCCTTGGACTCCCGAAGCACAACCCTATTTATAATTCACGTAGGAATGTCTCCATCAAATTCTCATGCCCATTCTCTGGTATATCTTATGCCCATTCAAGCATCTCATGCCCCTCTAAAATTTGCTTCACGTGAAGTTACGTAGAAATATTCCAGAAAGATGCCTTAAAGCAAAACTCTTCGAAAAAATTTCTACGTAAGTTTTTCATGAAGAGTCGTAATGTTCCATAAGTGGCGCCATTATCAAGGGCTTAGATTAGATGTGAAGGCCATCCAATGGCCTTTAATTTGTGCACCATATCAAAAAAAGGGCATGGAGAAATATGGGCATGGAAGGAGTCCAAGGCACCTTGGACTCTTAGTCCAAAGGGTGCCAACAAAGGGGGACAGCTAGGAGTCTATCCTTATCTAATTTTAAAAATTAAATAGAGATCTTTCACCTGTAGAAGGATTCTGTGCCTCCCATCTGAAGTCCACGTCCCTTAGAAATTTTTACGTGAACATAAAGTAGATAATGAAGGGCGCCAAGCATCTTCATGCGACACATGTCCCTAGCACATGGATTAAATCCCACGCATCAAGAGAGAGAGTCTCTGGCATGTGGGTCGCTGATAGGTGATGCCAAGACTCTGGTCATCAAGCCAAGGGTTGACCCAATTAAAGAACCAAATTTGATTTGGCCAAAATTGGATCTAATTAGCCCAAATTAAAACCTGATTCAAATCCTATTCGAATCTAGGTGCTAGGGTTTGCAATATGGGCTAGCATGTTCAACCTGCAAACATGATATAATCCAATTAGACTCTTGATCAATTTTTTTGTGTGTGATCTATTGGGTTCTACATCTAGCCAACAGTGGATCTAGGTACAATTTGATCTAATTTGGTTAAATCTCAACAAAACCGATTTAAGTCAAATTGAGCTAATCCGATTCGATCAATCAGAATCCTTTTTAATTGATAATCAAATTAAACTCTTTAATTTGATTGAACCTACAAGATAAAATTGACGTCTAGCAATGTATGTCTACCTAGAAGATATGAAATCTTGAAAGAAATATTAAAAATATTCTTCAGTAGAAAGTTACCATGCAACTTGATCCTTCGATCACTTTGCATTCCGAATATGATTCTGGATATGAAAATATGTCAAATCCAATATCATATTTATATTTATGATGATTCAATTAATAAAATATTAAAAATTATTTTTAATTTTTATCATATTTTGATCAAAATCTTTCTCAATCATCATTTGATTGAAGCAAGTAGGATGTAGACTCGTCTTACTAGGAGTGATCGATTCCATATTGACCTACTCACAACCTCCATATATAATCCACCATATCCAAAATATTTAGTACATGATCGAGTCTTGAATAAGTATAAACCAAAATATGAATTCATGTATACAAGGTTCTATGGCAGTCTCAGGTCAAAGAACTACATGCATAACTCCCACTATAAGAACCATCTATTAACATGTAGATAAGATTCCATTAGATGTTCTCAAAATGGATCAATTCAGTGAACTCATTCTCTAATAAGTATCCATATCCTTATATTAGTGTCATACACAAGTGATTGTGAGATCAATTATCCTCTCCATCGAGCATACATAGGATGTGCCAATCTTTTCAGAAATATTGATCCTTTACTCAATATTTCATCGATCAGAAATATTTAAAATTAGAATTTTAAGATTTTAGATCTTTCTGGTATGATTTCATCATAACCCTCAAACCATATCCTAATTTATAGGGTTCATCATAATCTTAAAAATAAATAATTAAGATGCAGCATATGACGAAATAATGATGTCATTTGAAAATATCATTATATGAGTCTATAAGGCAAAAGAATAGCCTATCAAAATACATATATATTTTGATTGGCTTGTAGGGCATATTTCTTTCATATAGATTATTAAATATTTTATCAAAGATCTAAGCATTTAGTGCATAGTGCAAATCTCTCTCTCTCTCTCTCTCTCTCTCTCTCTCTCTTGGTGTCTGTTTCTGTGTTGGGAAAGTTATCAAGATAATGTTATTGTCATTGTTGTTGGTTGAATCATTCTCTCAGCTATTTTTCAGTAACTAAGTTAATCAAACATTTTCAAATGATTTATGAGTTTTTGACGTATTCATAATTTATATAGTCCTTGGTCACTGTAAATTAATATTTGTTGTTGACGGTGGTTGTGCTACCGCTGCTTTGTTGCATATTGTTATTGTCCTTTGCATAATTATTTAAAAAATAAATAACCATGTAACTTTATCAGTAACTTTGTTTGTTTTTATTTTATTATATTTTTCTAGTTTATCATTACCTAAGTTCTTCCCTACTTTTGTCAATTTCTCTGTTATTTTGCCAATTTGAATCTGTGCCTCACTGAATTGAGTTGAGCAGGGTAGCAAGTTGGTATTTTTCAAGATACTCATATATCAGATTCTTCTATTTCTGTCTCTTAACACCATTTAAATTTTAAATATTATAGCAGTGGACTACCAAAGTTCTTCAAGCTGCAAATGTTCATATTTTGCAGTTTATCACCCAGCACAAGACAACGCACGTCCTCGGAATTTTGATCAAATTTGCACCCACCTCTCCTCCTCTCTCCATTTTTTTTTTTTTGCTCTTTATGGATGTGTTTATTTCGGACTTTGGCTTTCTTGACTTAATCCTGTAAAATATGCATAAATTATTCTGGCCAACCTAGGACTGTCCTTATTGATGAAGCTCTGTTTTTGTGCTGGTGAACCATAATATCGATCAACCTTCTCCTTGTTGTCTTCCTTTTACTTTTATTTTTGACTGCTTCTTGAAACAATTATAATCTTATTGTTATGTTGGGAGCCTCCTTTCTTGAGGTTTGTTGAGATCAATTTTGATGGTAGTGTTAGAGATGGTAGAGATAGTGTAGACTATATCATTCAAGATTCGGATGTCAAATTACTGACTGCAGGGGGCTCATATCTTTTTGAATTGTCCATTCTTGGAGCAGAGCTCCATGCTACTTGAGCGGGCATTATCTGCACACGAGGTAGGAGCTACGAGCAAAAAAAATTTTAGTTGAGGATGACTCAGCCCAGCCACAATCATCGATTGGATGCGAAATAAAGTCAAGCGTCTGAAAGTTCATCTGCTGCTCCATAATATGTAAAGGTCTTTTTGTCATTCCACTTTGACTTCTTCGGTATGGATTGCATCTTTTGTTGTCGAACACATTTTGACTAGACCTGGCATCAAAATAACGGGTCTTGCATGATATTTTGTATTAGTTTTTAAACCATCCTCATCTTAGAATGATGTGATTGTTTGCTTGTACCCAAAGAAAAAAATAATAATAATAATATTTAGGTTCATCAGGTTATGTGATTCTTATGCATTGATCTTATTTTGTACTTTAACTGATCCAAGGCGATCATGCTCCCTCACACAACACCCCCCCCACACCCAATTAGTTTTAAGTGGGGAAGCTCTGGCAGAAGCATCTGGCTTCATTCTTGAAGATTTTCATCCTTCTTAAACCTTGAATGGAGGAATATTCAAGCGATGGAGATCCACCTTAGGAAGCCGGCAACTGTTCAGCCGATATATGTTAACACTCTGGCTGGTTTAAGTGGTTTTTGTTACTCCTATTGTATATAATTGTTCATGAGAAAAAAAATCAAGGACAAATTTACAATAGTAGTCCTTAATCCAAGGACAGTAGTATACCATTTTTCTCTTAGAATGTATGGATGTTTAAATTGCCTTTGTACTGGAGGAAAAAAAAAAAAAAACCCATTTCCTCATAATACATGTTTGGCCAAACATTATTGAGAATGACCGGCCAAATACGTGGACTCCTTGCAGTCAACATATATTACAAAGATGTGGTGTTACATATGAAGTTGATTTGAGTAATAATTCATCCTGTTCGAATTCATCAGGTAATATGGAAGGACAATGTGTTAATTTACCTGCTACTTCATATCAGGTAAACAGTTTATACGAAACTTCTCTCAGTTATGGTCTAAAAAATTTGGAGACAGGTGCAAACCTTGGCATTTATAAAGGGGGTCATGACGTCGCAATAAAACCTCGCCTAAGCTTCCCTGTTCGGCCGCTTTGGCTGCTCTAAGCCTCCCACCCGATTGAGACTCCTGAGGCCTGTGAGGATGAGCATCTGGATCTCCTTGGCACCACCGTTGTCTAGCCGATCGGCGGGGTCCGTTTGGAAGGAGCTTAGGGAGTAGATCTCGGTGCCGGTGAGGTTGGAGGGGTGCGAGGTCATGGCCATGGAAATGAAGCAGCGAGAGGTGTTGGAGCGGTGGACGGGAACGCTCGCAGCCCTCCTCCGCCTCTCCAAGCAGAGTGCCAGCACTACTTCCATCCCCCTCCGCTACGCTGGCTCCGGCGACCGCCATGACCTCCAGGACCTCGCCCTCTACGCCCTCCTATATCTCAGGTGCAAATCCAACCGACGAGGGGAGCGGCATGTGCAGATCTGGTTGGGACGGTGGTTGGGAAATCAAGAGGTGAAGGGTGAAGCAAAAGGCTGTGCGTAGGGATGGCAATGGATAGGATTTGGATAAAATATTATACTATTCATCTTTGAATCCATACTTAATATTCTATATCTAAATCCTATCCAATATTTCATCGGATAAGAAATAAGATACCCATCCTCATACTCAATAGATTCAGAGATATCCATGGATAATCAATTTTCTCATACCCAACCTATATACATCCATATCAAAAAAAATAAACAACTAAAATAATTTTTAAGTAAAGATGAAGGTACATTATTTTTAAATAAAATAAGACTAGTTCTATTAAAACTTATCCGAAAAGATAAAAAATTTAAAATTATAATATTTTTAAGATATAAAAATATTAATTATTTTATTCTATAATAAAAAATATTAAGTGAAAAAGAAGCTTGAGATACCAAAAAATAATGAGAATGAAGAAAAAAATATACAAATATAATTCAATAATTAATAAAATAAATATAATTATTATATTAACTATAAATTGAATATATATATATATATATATATATATATATTCGGGTATGGGATTGAGTATGGGTTCGGATATTACCTATATCCTTAGATTTGGGTTGAGATTGAGTTTAGGTTTGGATAGAAAATAGTACTATCTATATTCTATCCATATCCGTACTATAATTTTTAAATTTTTTTAAATTCAAATCTAAATTCGATCAAATGCTATTTTTCAGATTTGACTGGATTTGGATAGGATGCATATCCATCAGATCGGATCAATTTTGCCATCTCTAATTGTGCATGGATCTCTCTTCCTGACTGATACAATTCTAGAATGCCAGCCAGTCGTCGGCATGTGCGAAGGAGAAGCTCTACCTTAGAAATTTTTTTCACAGGCTCCAAGCCTTGGTCATCTTGAACTGTAGCCTTATTTTTGTTACAAGTACTAATTTATTATATATATATATATATATATATTTTAATATTTTGATGAGAATAGAATAGAAAAGAAAAGAAAGATATTTTGCTCCTGCGATAATTAGAGATGAGTTTGCCTAATTCCTATAAGATATTTGCGCATGGAGGTAGCGGTTTGGATGTTTTAGTATTTGATTTGACATGATTTTATTATGGAAGTTTGGACAAAATATGTCAAATATAATGGTGGATTTAAACTGCAATGGTAGTATTTATAGCAGAGAGAATTTACTGTAACCAAACTTTTTGCCAACTTTTGACCAGAGCTGGCAAGGGTGTTTACATCACGAGGTTGGTAGAGGTTTAATGGGGACAACGTACACTGAGCAAGAGAAAAAATTATAATAAAGTAAGAAAGAATTGCTAGGAATTTTAATTTAAAAAATATAATTATTTTTTAAAAAATAAACCAACTTAATCTTCTAAATTTTAGTTGTTTTAAATATTTTAAAATATTATATTCATGCATCGCATGGAAGTTCATGGTGTAGGGATCGTTGGTGGAGCTAAAGTGGAAGGAGGAGTGGGGGAAAGTGAAGATAGCGATGAAGCGGTTGATGGTGGAGCACTAGTTGAGCGAGAAGATCTCTCACCACCATGCCAGCCCGTAGGTAAGGATCATCGCCACCTATAGTGGCGCCATCGTCGTCAGCATTGTGTACTTATCCTGCCCATGATCATCACCCTGCCTTGCTTTTTCTTCTCCGCCGCTGGATATGGTGGTGGTGCCATCGATGGTTGGACAGTGTCATGCGGTGGCGAATTTGAGGAGGTATGAGATATAGTTGTCTGCACTGATTTGAGAGAGTGAAGATTTGCTTCAATTAAATTATAAATTTAATTATACTATTTATAGTTTATTTTAGATTAAAATTTATTATTATCATGATTATTTTTTTATATTTATAAAATTAATAGATTATTGGAGTATTGCTAACTCAACTTATCAAATAAGTTTTGTTATGCTATTAAATGAAAGTTAATATGTATTTTTTATGAACCATAAATGTTAATAAATAAACAATCTTTAAGTTCCCAACTGAAAAAATTGAAATCATATATAATTAAACTAAATAATTTAAAATTAGTGATAATAAATATAAAAGAATACAATAACTAAAAACTAATAAAAAAATTTTAATCTAACATAATCTTTCGTATTCTAACTCTATAGAAAATCAATCAATAATTTGTTCAACTATTGCATAAAAAAAAAAAAAATAATTACATAATTAATTTATTTCTATTTAATTAAAAAAATTATTTTTATAGATTTTTGACTAGATATTTGATTTATTACTAGTTAATTAATAAATTAAATATTGATCGAATATCAGAAATTGATTTACTGATCCAGCCAAAAGCACGAGAAGAGCATATATTTATTATTTTCTTATTTCTAAGGGGAAAATAGATTCCAACTTGACAAAATGGGAAAGTTAAAAGCGGAACATTTGAATTGTTGAGAATTGTAGGGCTTTACCTTAGGTTAGAGGGAGCTCTTCCATATAGAGTTATCAATGGATTGGGTCCAGACTTGAGATCCATGGATATTTATTCGATGGGTCCAAATCTGGTACTAGCATTGGACCCATTTATCTGGATTTGGATCCAAACCCAATAAATTATAATATAAATGGATAGGATCTGAATATTTAGTATCCAGATCCGATAGATTCGAGATTTGAATAATATAATATAATAATATTATATATATATTAAAGATATTTTGAGCCGTTAGATCGATGATCTAACGGTCTAAAATCTTAAAGAAAAGGAGTCCTAATTAAACCCCTCTCTTCCTCTCTGTCTCCCTCTCTCAGAATCTCTCGACGGCGCCTCTCGACCCTCTCCCTCCCCTCCTCTCCCACTCCAGCGCATCAACAGCTGCCTCTCCCTCTCCATCGCAAGATCTCCTCGCCAGTGGCCAGACCTTGATGTCAAGACATGGACCAAGGACAGAGGAGATTTGGGCCATCTCTCTCCCTCCGTCGCTCCGCACCCCCTTCCTCTATGACGTCTCCACCACCATCTGGCACCAGAGCCACCTCTTTTTCTTCGCCGTAGCTCTGTTGCTCCATAGCCCCTCCCTTTACAACGTCTTCGCCACCTCTCCTCCTTCGCCGCAGCTTCGTCACACTGCGGCCGCTCCCTCTGCAGCATCTCCACCACCACTCCCCTCCGTAGCCCCTTCCTCTGCGGCATCTCCGCCGCCTCTTCCAGTCCGTCGTGGCTCCATCGCTCTACAGCCACTCCCTCTGCAGCGTCTTCATCGCCTCTCCCCTCCATGGCCCCTCCCTCTGCGACATCTCCGCAACCTCTCCCCCTTCACGGAGATGCCGCCTCTCTCCTCTATAGCCCCTCCCTCTGCGACGTCTCTGCTGCCTCTCCCCCTTCATTGCATCTCATCGCTCTACAGCCTCTCCCTCTCCGACGTCTTCGCCGCCTCACCCCCACTGTGATCAGATATCAGGATTATCAAAAAAAAATGATGGAGAAAGTAGGATGCTTTTGTATTTATTTTTCTCTTTAAATTATTTAGAGATATTATTTTTAAAAAAAATTTCTCTTTGCCTGATTCAAGTTTAAAAAAAATGCCTAGAATTAGTAGGAATTTTTACATCTAATTAACTTTGGTGCGTTAAGTTCTCCCTTCCATTAAAAAATTAAAAATTAAAAATAAAAAGCAGAACTAGAGATTCTTTCTTGCAAAATGAGCATGCTTCTGTTCATGTCTTTTTTTAGTCACTGCATCTACACACAGATAGGAGAAATTATTTATGTTATATTCCATATTATCTCAATATTTATATTTTTCCGAATCATGTTGCCAAAGTGTTCTTGCATAATTTTTTATGTTATACCCATGCAAAATCATTCTAATATATCCCCTATATAATTTATTTTAAATTTCAGAAAATATCAAGTGTTGAAAATTTTATTTGTATGATTATATGATTGTATAATTTTTAGATATTTTTTTAGATTATTATATATTTTTTAGGTATTTTTTTTGAGATTTTGAATATAAATTTTGGATCTCGAAATCGGATTTGGATTTGTAGGATCCATTAGAATTTGGGTCTCGTACTTAAAGACCAGATCCATCGAGTATCGGTTCAAGTCTTAACTAAGATCGAGTCCATATTTGAATATTCTGATCGAATCGTTGACAAGTCTACTTCCAAAAATTTTGGTGGATTTAGAAATAATTTTTAACCAACAATTGATTGGATTTGCTAACAGAGTGGATTAGGACATTCTTAAAAAAATATTTAATACTTCTTAAAAATAGCAAAATATCTTAGATCTATATAATATTAAAAATAAAAATTATTTTTTAAAAAATAATTATAACTATTATATTTTTTATAATAATTTTTATTTTTAATATTATATAAATTAAAATATTTTACTATTTTTTAAGAAGTATTAAATATTTCTTAATAAATGTCCTTGGAACACTCGTTAGCAAAATCTAGCAGCGTCGTTAGCCTCTAAAGATAATTCTTGTTAGCCACCTAGCTTCTCCTTCTAAATCCTCGCTCGCACTTCGCCTTACTTTAATTCTCCGATGTGGGACTAATATCTGCAATAACCGGTATGTTCGTACTTACGTATCTTTGGAGTGGCAAGAAACTCGGTCATGCCGTGCCACCAAGTACCAGTCTTTATATCTCCAGCCACCGGACCCTTCCACCATATATGCCTGGACGGCACTTGTTGCTCTTGCTCCCTCAGGTTTCTCGGAGATGGTCAAACATGGCTGGTTTGATCAGGCAAGGCAACCGTTCGACGATATTCTTGAGAGGGCCTTGGTACAAGCTTTTCTTCCTTTTGTTTTCGGTTAAAAAAATAAAAAGATGAATACCCTCAAGGGGCCTCAATGATTCCATAAATAAGAAAGTCTCATACAGTCAATTTGAGGTAACAAAGCTCTGGATGTACAATATTATTTAAGAAAATATCACAATTAAAATCTCTACTTGCCGGTCCATTTGCAAAGAAATTAACCTCTCTGATTTGCAGCGAAGAAATCCAAAATGCAAATAGATGGAGGATATCAAGAAGAAAAGCCTTTCTTCTTTGGTGTGGATATGTCACGAAGATCATTAGGATATGCACAGGGTGGAGCCATGCTTTGTTTCTTGAGAGGCCAGAACAGAGATGATCAAATTTCTAACATAAAAAACATATACTAAAGTTTCACCATTTTTGAAGAAGTGGCGATTAATCAAATACATTAAATGTTTTTTACTAAAAATAGAAAAATCAATTACATTACAAGTCACAATCCCACAACTGTGCAAGTCTTTTTCTTATTTTTTTTAAAGAAAAATTTTTTTCTTGGCTGTGTTTGACATGCAGCTATAGCTACGTTGAGCTGTAGCTTGAGCTATTAGCTGTAGCTGTAGCTTTATTAGCCTAAGTATTTGATAAAAATTAGCTATGTCAGTAAGTTGTTATATACAAAATGACACAAATGGATATAACCTCATTTTATTTATTTTTAACATCACTTCAAATATTCAGTTTAATTAAATATAATAGATGTAATAAATAAATATCTATATTATATATTATATATTATAATATATATTATATATAATATAATATATATATTTTAATATATATTTATATTATAATATATTATAATATATATTTATAATATAATAAAATATAATATTATATGATATTATTATAATATATTCTAATTATATTGTCATATATTATTATATTATATTATTGTTATCATAAAAATATAATAATATTATTATATAATATAATATAATGTAATAAATATATGTAATATATTATAATATTATTATATTATATTATATAATATTATTACATTATTAATATAATAATATTATTATATTTATAATATAAATATAAAAATTATATATTATATATTATAATATATATTATTAATAATATATTATATTCTAGTATATATTTATATTTATAATATATATTATAAAATATCATGATAATATAATATAATATAATATTATAGTATAAATATAATATATAATATAATAATATTATTATATATATTATATTCTAATATATATTTATATTTATAATATATTATAATATGTTATGATAATATAATATAACATAATGTTATATAATACTATAATAATATAATATTATGATAATATATTATAATATGTTATATTTTTTGTAGATAGATTTTAAAGAGTAGGGAAGAGAGGAGGAAGCTTAAATGTTAAGTAAGTGAATAATTTTAAAAAAAAATAAAAGATAAATTTGAAAATAAAAAGCACACAACTAGCTTTTGATTTTGAATCATTAGGTAAGGAAACTTTCGATAAAAGCTAGCTTCTGAACCATATCTCTATCAAATATTAAAGTAGCTTAAATAAGCTAAAACTACTTTAAAAACTATCTAAAAGCGGCATGCCAAACATAACCTATAGCAGTAAATATGTATTTAAACACTTGGATGATTTATTTGTAGATCATTCCAATGCCATCTATAAGCTAAGCACTGCTTCCTTGCACCATTCGGCTCCCAATTGAGAGCACCAAGTCTATGGCAGTTGAAGCTTGGTGAGGTATGTGAGAAATTGTTAGTTGGACCAGGTCCACGGTGGACCATCTAAACATATATATATATATATAAAGAGGAGGGAAAAAGGTACGGTACACATGCAGCTTTTTGGTCGAATGGTTCAACTAATAATTTCTCAGACTAATAGATGAGTCTCGCATGCCATCCCACCAATCACCATACAAGCAATGGAACATGGAATAGAGTGGTGCGGTGAAGTATTTTTCTTATAAAACCCATCTGTGTGACATGAAGTATTACAAACAACAATGAATTTTAATGGGCATTGTTGATCCAATGATTTTGTGACAGCCCCAGCTTACCCGGAAAGAAAACAAAACAACGTAGGCAGTTAGAGATCTGCAATAAGATTACAGATAGTTTCTTTAAAACTAAAAACCCATCACTTAAAATTGAATTTATTAATATTTTGGTGAATTAGCATGCCAGAGTGAGACTTGATGCTGTCATATTGACGGTGGAGGGAGATTTAGCTACCATGATTGCTTGGCTTTAAGGATATTTATTCCGGGCTAACACTCATCCATTACTACATAATATTTGGTGCATGATGAAGATCTACACATCCATCGACATACATCACCTCTACTGCAAGATCAATAGTATTACCGGCTAGATGGCTTCTTATATAGTGAAGCATACTAGAAAGATTGTGTGGACTGATGTAAGAGATACTCAACTTTTTCGGAAGACTATGTCTTCAATTTTTTTTGGATGTATTCATACAAAAGCTGTATGAGCACTGCACCTAACCAAAAAAAAAAAGATTTAAAAAAAATTAGATACAAATTTTCTAGTGTCATATTATTTAATGAGAAATTATTTTCCAAGTGAACCGTAGTTAGTGGTCATTGATTAAATTTGGCCAATAGTATGGACCGAAGATGCTAAGTAAGCTTGCACTCGAGGAAAAGGTGATCTAAAGCCTCATTGTCTTTGCAAAAGATGCACCTGCTATAAAGCCTTGTTTTCTTTTTGAGATTTGCTCTAATCTTAAGTTTATTCCTGAAGCCCACCATGGGAAGATCTTAACCTTTAAAGCTGTGTTTGGACGCTAGTTTAATGGATATGGGGAAGTTATCTGTTCGACCAGCCAAATGCCACTCAAAAACTGGAAATTAATGGTGTTGGGGATAAATCCCGCTCCTGCCGAAGCCCGGCCCGACGCTCAGCCCAATGTGACCAGTAGCCGCTGAAGAGCTTTAGCGCCAGGCGCCAGGCCGAGCCCCTACCACGGCCAAACTGCCTAGAGGCCAAACTCCCCCGCGCCAAGGTCCGGGCCGAACTGCCTAGAGGCCGAACTCCCCTGCGCCAAGGATCCGGGCCGAACTGCCTAGAGGCCGAACTCCCCCGCGCCAAGGTCCGGGCCGAACTGCCTAGAGGACGAACTCCCACCGCCAGCCGAACTTCCTGACGGCCGAGCTCCTTGGACTCCAAGCGGCTGGACTTCTTCGGGAGACGGACTCCTCCCAGACGCCCGTTCGGCCATCCGAGCTCCTCCCGGGTTTTCCCTTCAGCCGAACTCTCCCACGAGCCCGAACTCCTTCGGGCCCCACGGCCGAACTCCTTCGGACCGACCCCAGGCGAGCCCATGCAGCCGAACTCCTTCGGACTTCCCACGGCCGAACTCCTTCGGACCGACCCCAGGCGAGCCCGCGCAGCCGAACTCCTTCGGACCGAACTCCTCAGCGAGCCCTGGCCGAACCAACTAGCAACCGAAGTCCTTCAACTGGCCAGCCGAGCTTCTTCGGGCCTCTCAGCGGCCGAACTCTACAGACGGCCGACCCTTCAGCCAGACGAACTCCCCCAGCTTCCCCCTCGGCCGAACTCTGTTACAAGTCCGAACTCCATTGGACAAGCTGTCGCCTGCAGCGAGACCGGACGGCGCCTTCCTCTCCGTACCGGACTCCATGCGGCCCACGGCTCGCCGGTATGGCTCCCACGATCTGCCGGACGATGCCTTCCTCTCCGTACCGGAACTCCCTGCGGCCCACGGCTCGCCGGTATGGCTCCCACGATCTACCAGACGACGCCTTCCTCTCCATACCGGACTCCATGCGGCCCACGACTCACCGGTATGGCTCCCACGATCTACCAGACGACGCCTTCCTCTCCGTACCAAACTCCATGCTGCTCGACGACTCTCTGCCAGACGGCACAGCCGTCACCATCCACTAAGCTCCGCTATAAAAGGACCCCTCCCGACATACTAAGGCTAAGCTCTCTGAACTCTCGACTCTCTAAGCTCCCCTCCACATCTCTAAGCTCCGGAACTCATTCCGAGCACTCCATTACTGTTGGCCGGAAACTAACTTGACCATCGGAGGGTCCTGCCGGAGCCACCACCCCACCGGTTCCGGACGGAACTTCGTTTTGCAGGTCCCCGGCGGCGCCCAGCGGCCTCGATTGCGGCGACCTCCGGGGGCGACGGATTTCTGCACCAACAGATTGGCGCTGGAAGAAGGGATTGAACCTTCGAGGTTCCCTTGTTCTTAAAGGAGTGCTCGGCGACGATTTCCTTCCCCTGCTCCGGATCTCTCTTCTCCCTCTTCAGTATTCCTTTTCTGGAAAGAAAAATGCCCCCCAGAAGAGCCTCGACCCGGAGGTCGGCAGCCTCCGCGGCCCGATCCCGTTCGGGTCCGTCCGCTCCCACTCCGGCCCCGGCGACACGGGCCCGCTCCGTACCCGCGGTGGATGCGGAGCAGTTCGACCTGCTTGCCCAGCAGGTCCGCGATCTTACGGAGGCGGTGCGGGTGGTGCAGGCCACGCATTCGCGAGGTCCGGCGCCCACTCGACCGGCGCGGGGTTCCCCGGAGCCCGGGAACCCAGTCCAGGAGCGACCGATGTGGGCTACCCGACCTCCGGCCCTCGGAAGAGAAGGGCAGCCAGCAAGGAGCCCCTGCTCGGACCGCGGCTCGACCCAGGGAGAGGCTTCACACCTATTCCGCGAGAAGACCTTGGGGATTAAGGATCGTGAAGACTTCCTGGATCAAAAGCTCTTGGAGATGGGACGACGCATAGAAGAACTTCGTCATACTCCTTCCTCCCGCGGTAACGATATTTGCACTGATCCTCCCTTCTCACAGAAAATTATGCAGGAACAGGTACCGCCGAACTTCAAGCTCCCGCATTTTGAAAGCTACGATGGGACCACCGACCCGGTCGACCATTTGGAGGCTTTCAGGACTACGATGTTGAGCGGCCAGGAATTGGTACTCGGCGCTTAAGCCGGGCACCATCCTGTCATTTGACCAAATGGGTCAACAATTCGCGGCCCACTTTGTCAGCAGCAAACGGCCGCGCAAAGGCTCGGGTTCCTTGTTGGCCATCAGGCAAAAAGAGGGGGAGCCCATCCGGGCTTACGTCACCCGGTTCAACGCTGCCGCGCTGGAAGTCCGGAACCTGGACCAATCAGTTGCTATGGCCGCGCTCAAGGGCGGCCTTCAGAAGAATGACCTGTTGTTCTCCCTGGAAAAGAAATATCCCAGGGATTTCGCTGACATGCTAGCTCGGGCGGAAAGCTATGCCCGGGCAGAGGAGGCTTTTGAGGCCAAGGATAATGAAGCTCGCGACAAGCGACGAGTAGGCAGAGCGGGAAGGCCCGCCGAAGAAAGAAAGCGCACCGAAGCTTGGCCGCGCTCCCGAACTCCCCCTGGTCGCGGGCGAGCCTGGACTCCACCTCAGGCTCGGGGGCGGGAAGCCACCGACGGAAGGGCACACCGAAGTCCCCCCCGACGCCGAAGTCCCCTCCGGCGTCGAGGTTCTCCCCCGCGATGAGGTTCATCTCCGCGCCGAGGTTCTCCCCTCCGGCGGCGTTTTCACAGCTACGCCCCCCTCAACACCCCGAAGGCTCAAGTGCTGCTGGAGATCAAGAGACGACTTTCGGAGTCGGAGAGAATGCGTTCCCATCCCAGAAAATGCAACCCCAACAGTAGCACGAGCGAAGTCAAAGGCCCCGTTCGCAAAGGACGGGATGGGGGGAGAAGCGAGGACGACGGTCCTCATGTGCCCCCACAGCCGGCTAGGAACAGGAGGAGAACCTCGTCCTAGCACGAGCAAAGTCAAAGGCCCCGTTCACAAAGGACGGGATGGGGGGAGAAGCGAGGACGACGGTCCTCATGTGCCCCCACAGCCGGCTAGGAACAGGAGGAGAACCTCGTCCTAGCACGAGCAAAGTCAAAGGCCCCGTTCACAAAGGACGGGATGGGGGGAGAAGCGAGGATGACGGTCCTCATGTGCCCCCCACAGCCGGCTAGGAACAGGAGGAGAACCTCGTCCTAGCGTGAGCAAAGTCGAAGGCCCCGTCCACGAAGGACGGGATGGGGGGAGAAGCGAGGACGACGGTCCTCATGTGCCCCCACAGCCGGCTAGGAACAGGAGGAGAACCTCGTCCTAGCACGAGCAAAGTCAAAGGCCCCGTTCGCAAAGGACGGGATGGGGGGAGAAGTGAGGACGACGGTCCTCATGTGCCCCCACAGCCGGCTAGGAACAGGAGGAGAACCTCGTCCTAGCGTGAGCAAAGTCGAAGGCCCCGTCCACGAAGGACGGGATGGGGGGAGAAGCGAGGACGACGGTCCTCATGTGCCCCCACAGCCGGCTAGGAACAGGAGGAGAACCTCGTCCTAGCGTGAGCAAAGTCGAAGGCCCCGTCCACCAAGGACGGGATGGGGGGAGAGGCGAGGACGACAGTCCCCATGTGCCCCCACAGCCCGTTGGGAACAAGAGGAGAACCTCGTCCTGACGCGAGCGAGGTCCAAGGCCGAGCCCCAGAGTCTACGGCAAGCTTCACTGCAGAAGACGAGATCTCCTTCAGACCTCGGCTTCAACTTCGGTATCAGCATCAGCGGGAGACGGGATCTCCCCCAAGCGATCATAACCTTGACTGCGAAAGAGGAGGTCTCCCCCGAATCGACTTCGGTTGATGAAGGCAATGTCAACTCCGACCCTGACCGCGGGGGGCAACATTGACTCCGGCCTCAACGTCGGCTTCACCAATTTTGGCTGGAAATGAGTCCCACTTCAACTCCAAACACCGACTGGGGATGAGGCCTCCCCCAAGCCTCAGCTTCAACTTCAGCGTCAATATTGGCTGGAGATGAGACCTCCCCCGAGCTTCAGCTGCAACAAATGCGGAGCCTGGAAGGAGACTTCGGCAGTCGCCCGTTTTGGTACTCCCTTCCTTCAATTTTTGAACTCGGGAGTGGGGGGGCTACTGTTGGGGATAAATCCCGCTCCTGCCGAAGCCCGGCCCGACGCTCAGCCCAATGTGACCAGTAGCCGCTGAAGAGCTTTAGCGCCAGGCGCCAGGCCGAGCCCCTACCACGGCCAAACTGCCTAGAGGCCAAACTCCCCCGCGCCAAGGTCCGGGCCGAACTGCCTAGAGGCCGAACTCCCCTGCGCCAAGGTCCGGGCCGAACTGCCTAGAGGCCGAACTCCCCCGCGCCAAGGTCTGGGCCGAACTGCCTAGAGGACGAACTCCCACCGCCAGCCGAACTTCCTGACGGCCGAGCTCCTTGGACTCCAAGCGGCTGGACTTCTTCGGGAGACGGACTCCTCCCAGACGCCCGTTCGGCCATCCGAGCTCCTCCCGGGTTTTCCCTTCAGCCGAACTCTCCCACGAGCCCGAACTCCTTCGGGCCCCACGGCCGAACTCCTTCGGACCGACCCCAGGCGAGCCCATGCAGCCGAACTCCTTCGGACTTCCCACGGCCGAACTCCTTCGGACCGACCCCAGGCGAGCCCGCGCAGCCGAACTCCTTCGGACTTCCCACGGCCGAACTCCTTCGGACCGACCCCAGGCGAGCCCGCGCAGCCGAACTCCTTCGGACCGAACTCCTCAGCGAGCCCTGGCCGAACCAACTAGCAACCGAAGTCCTTCAACTGGCCAGCCGAGCTTCTTCGGGCCTCTCAGCGGCCGAACTCTACAGACGGCCGACCCTTCAGCCAGACGAACTCCCCCAGCTTCCCCCTCGGCCGAACTCTGTTACAAGTCCGAACTCCATTGGACAAGCTGTCGCCTGCAGCGAGACCGGACGGCGCCTTCCTCTCCGTACCGGACTCCATGCGGCCCACGGCTCGCCGGTATGGCTCCCACGATCTGCCGGACGACGCCTTCCTCTCCGTACCGGACTTCCTGCGGCCCACGGCTCGCCGGTATGGCTCCCACGATCTACCAGACGACGCCTTCCTCTCCGTACCGGACTCCATGCGGCCCACGACTCGCCGGTATGGCTTCCCACGATCTACCAGACGACGCCTTCCTCTCCATACCAAACTCCATGCTGCTCGACGACTCTCTGCCAGACGGCACAGCCGTCACCATCCACTAAGCTCTGCTATAAAAGGACCCCTCCCGACATACTAAGGCTAAGCTCTCTGAACTCTCGACTCTCTAAGCTCCCCTCCACATCTCTAAGCTCCGGAACTCATTCCGAGCACTCCATTACTGTTGGCCGGAAACTAACTTGACCGTCGGAGGGTCCTGCCGGAGCCACCACCCCACCGGTTCCGGACGGGACTTCGTTTTGCAGGTCCCCGGCGGCGCCCAGCGGCCTTGATTGCGGCGACCTCCGGCGACGATGGATTTCTGCACCAACAAATGGTATTCAATCAAAGGCTCAAAAAGTCATTTAAGTTACTTAACCAACGTAACTTTATTTCAGGGGGGCTCAAACAAAGTTAACCATCTAGAGCTTTCTCTCTCTCTCTTTTTCGCTTTTCCACAACTTTAATAAACGGTGAATGCACCAACCAAACAGCGCATAACTTTATTCTCCTTGTCTTAGCTAAATATATTCAGAGGGCGACTAGCTATTCAGCATCCAAACATAGCTCTAAAGGTAAAATATTTTTCAAGCATTCCAGACACGAAATATAGAATATCTTGGCCAATACATATAGATCAAGAAATTCCAAGATATTGATAAATATGATATAAATGCATCAATGAACTTTCTTCAATTATATTTTTGATACTTTATAAATAAGTTTTTTAAAAAAAAGTTTCGAAAACAACGTCCAAGTATAACTACTGATCTTAGATTTATCATTCCCATTGAGATTCCAATATCTTGGATGTGAAATATTAGCTGAGATCTTAAAAATAATGTACTGAGAAAAAAGAAAAAAAAAGGTTCTTTCTAGATCCTCTAATTTCTAGATCAAGATCCATGTCCATATCATTCTTGGCCCTCCACCAAAGTGTCCAAGATATTGGTAATATTTTGAATCAATTCTTTGAAATGATGGATTGTGCTCCAATCCAATCAATATTCTCAAAAAGAATATCTCACACTAAATATGGACGTAGGAGAGCTACTGGGCAAGACTTGTCTTCCGGACCACACTTTTTTCCGGAGAAGTTTTAAGCAGCCCTTAGACCGGACCCATGCTGAAGTTTAGGAATGTTAATAAAGTAGGCTGGCTTTGGCCCTGAATTCGTTCATCGCTATACGTATATCAATGTCTTTATACTGAAATGGATAGCGAAATTGAGATGTGTCGACTCTTTTACAAACTCATCTGGCTCAGTTATTGATTCAAGTTCTCATGCTTTGATGGTCTTAAGTCGTCACCTCAGTTACAACTACTCTATTTTTATCTGTTTTGAAGCATTTGCAGGATAATGGCATGTTAAACTATGGATTTAGTCATCAAGAATAAACCTTTTCGTGCAATGCTATTAGCCCTAGCAGGAAACTATTTCTTTTCCTCTATGAGAAAGATCACGTAATTAATGAAAGAGCCTCGAAAATTTAATCATGGACATGAATCACATTTCCCCAATTATTGGATTCGAACACTCCAATGCATTCTTGCTCACATTGAGCCTTTTTGTCCGATAAGAGAGAGTGAAATATGGGGCAAGCCTCCACCACAATTTTCATCCTTAATTGCTTGAGGGAGAATTAGAATCAAAGGGATGCATTTCTTTATTTATATTTTGGTTATCCGATTAGGTTTTAGATCATCCATCTAATATGGTCTTATGCTTCCCTATTTATTTAATAAGCATCACATGAAATCTCCAAAAGAAGTCAAAGTTCTGCACTTCTTGATAAGAGTCCAACAATCCATGCTAATCTTTTTCTTGTTCTTTTAGGAAGTCAATACCATTCAATTGACCGCGCTCTTTGAAGACGTTTAGGGTCCATGCTCATGTAGAGAATATTAAAACTCTAATTTAACAAATGGCTTGCTTGGATCGCGGATGCACATTGGACTGGGCTACCATTGTCGTATGCCTCAATCAACCCACCCTCCAATCTGGAACAAGGCTAGAGAAAAGTAGTTATCGTGGACATATTTTGGAAGCAATAACTTGTTGGCTTATCTTTCCTGACTAATTTTCATGCGAAACATCAATAGAATGATACATGGGAATCTTCTTTATTTTTTCAGCGAAGTTTGACCATCTCTTACCACCATGTAACTTCTCCCACTTCCCAGATCACATCCCTTTTCTCTTGTATTGACCACCCATTTTCCAAATTCCAAGATTCCTACATTTCTTCCCAAAATCATTGAATGAGCTGAATTGCTGAATCTCGATCAATTATATAAGGAAAAGACCCATCCTAGCTGGTATTTAAATCTCATTTCGATTGTGATCATGAATCAAACATTCTAATTCCCAATCTAATCCATTCCAATTTTGGTTACGAAACAAACACAACACTAATCCCACTATTGGGGATAAACCCCGCTCCCACCGAAGTCCAGTTCGATGCTCAGCCTAATGCAACCAGTAGCCGCAGAAGAGCTTCAGCAGATGGGCTTCAGCCAAACCCTCAGCCGCCGAGCTTCTTCTAACCCGTTCAACCGGCCGAACTACTTAGCCGCCGAATTCCTTCCAACTCCCCAATCGTCGAGCTCCAGTCAGACTCCCGCAAGAACCGAACTCTCTCTACGTCGTTATAGCCAGGTGCCTGCGGGAGCCGAACTCCCTCCAAGCTTCCTCCAGCGATCGGGCTTCTACGGAAGCCAGACTCTTTGCGGACTCCTCCAGCGACTGGGCTTCTATGGAAGCCAGACTCCCTGCGGACTCCTTCAATGGACGGGCTTCTACTGAAGTCGGACTCCTTACGGACCCCTCCAGTAGTTGAACTTCTCAATGGCTGAACTCCCATGAAAGTCGAACTTCTTATGACAGATTCCTGCAGGCGATCCCATTACTAAACGATTATACGATAATAACGATCGGCATTTATCAAGTCAATAACGATCGGCATTGATCAAGACAGTTATGACAATCATTAATCTAGGCAGTTACAACAAGCTCCCTCTATAAAAAGGATCCTCCAGATACGTTTACGCCAGGTTCTGAAAACCCTTCTCTTCTTCTCAAAACTCTATTGAACTCCACACTAAGCACTCCATTCTTGTTGGCGCTGACTTGATCGTTGGAGGGTCCTACCAAAGCCACCCCCCATCGGCTTCGGACGGGACTTTATTTTATAGGTCTCCGACGGCGACCTCATCGGCCTCCACTCCAACGGATTCCGATGATGGTCAGATTCTGCGTCAACAGATTGGCGCTAGAAGGAGGGCTAGGGCCCGACGATGATTTCTCTCTTAAAGAAAGTCGAGGTTTCCTTGTTCTTAAAGAAGTGCTCGACGACGATTTCTCTCTTCCCACTCCAGAGATCTCTCTTCTTCCTCTTTCAAATTTCTTTCCAAAAAAAAAAAATGCCCCCAAAGTCGAAGGCCTCGTTCACCTTAGACGAGATGGGGGAGACGGACGACGTCCGAATGTACCCTCATAGCCCATTAGGAACAGGAGGAGAACCTCGTCCTCATGCGAGCAAAGTTGAAGTTAGGAACAGGAGGAGAACCTCGTCCGAATGAACTCTACCATGTCCTCTGGGCATACCGAACTACTCAGAGGGTGCCAACCGGAGAAACATCCTTCACCTTGGCCTTCGATACTGAGGCAATTATCCCGATTGAACTTAAGCTCCCGTCTGCACGAGTCATGGGTTTCAACGAGCGGCATAATCCCTAGAATCTTAGAGTCAACCTCGATCTTCTAAAAGAAAAGAGGGAGGAAGTTCGCATCCGGATGGCAGCCTACAAACAGAAGGTGGCTCGGTACTACAACTCCAGGGTTAAAAATAAGATATTCAGAGCGGAGGACTTAGTGCTCCGGCAAGCCGCTGTCACTCAGCCTCAGAGTCAAGAGAAGCTCGCCCTAAACTGGGAAGGTCCGTATGAGGTGACGGAGGTCATCCAATCCGAAACTTATCGCCTAAAGAAACTCAGAGGGATAGTGCTTTCTCGACCGTGGAACTCAGAAAATCTGAGGATGTATTATCAGTAGACGTCCTTTAAAAACTTCTTTGCACTGCATTATTGATTTCTGGCATGAGAATTACGTGATGGCAGAAAAGAAATGAGCAAAAGTAGCCCGTTAAGAATAGGAGGAGAACCTCGTCCTAACGCGAGCAGGTCAAAGACTTCTAAATCTCGGCTACAAGAGGCAAGGTCTCCCCCGGGTTAACATCGACTGTGGGAAATAAGACCTTTCCAAAATTAAAGGCCTCATTCATAAAGGACAAGACGGGGGCAAAGGCGCAGATGACGGTCCGCATGTACCCCCACAGTCCGTTAGGAATAGGAGGAGGACCTCGTCCTAACGCGAGCAAAATTGAAGGCCTCATTTACCTTAGACAAGATGGGGGAAGACGGACGATGGTCCGAATGTGCCCCCATAGCCCGTTAGGATCAGGAGGAGGACCTCATTCTAATGCGAGCAAAGTCGAAGACCTCGTTCATAAAGGATGAGACAGAGGGAGAGGTATGGACGATGGTCCGTATGTGCCCCCATAGCCCGTTAGGAACAGGAGGAGGATCTCATCTTAACGCGAGCAAAGTCGAAGGCCTCGTTCACCTTAGACGAGATGGGGGAGACGAACGACGGTCCGAATGTGCCCCCATAGCCCGTTAGGAACAGGAGGAGAACCTCGTCCTCACGCGAGCAAAGTTGAGTTAGGAACAGGAAGAGAACCTCGTCCTAACGCGAGTGCCCGCATCAACCTCGGTAAAAGGGGATAAGATCTCCCCTGAGCGACCAGGCCAACCTCGGTTGGAGAGCTTCAACTTCCACTTCGGCTAGAGATAAGATCGGAGATAACCTCGTCCTGAGATGAGATCTCCCCCAAGCTTCGACCTGGACCGGCATGGGGCTCAGAGGAAGACTTTGGCAGTCGCCTTTCCTGCACTCTCTTCGATTTTCGAACTCGAGAATGAGGGGGCTAGTGTTGGGGATAAACTCCGCTCTCACCGAAGTCTAGTTCGATGCTCAGCCTAATACAACCAGTAGCTGCAGAAGAGCTTCAGCAAACGGGCTTCAGCCGGACCCTCAGTCGCCAAGCTTCTTCTAACCCGTTTAGCCGGCCGAACTACTTAGCGGTCAAACTCCTTCTGACTTCCCAATCATCGAGCTCCAGTCAGACTTCTGCAAGAGCCGAACTCTCTCCACGTCGTTACAGCCAGGTGCCTGCGGGAGCCGAACTCCCTCCAAGCTTCCTCCAGCGACCGGGCTTCTACGGAAGTCAGACTTCCTGCGGACTCCTTTAGCGGATGGACTTCTACTGAAGTCGGACTCCTTGCGGACTCCTCCAGCAGTCGAACTTCTCAATGGCCGAACTCCCATGAAAGTCGAACTTCTTATGATGGATTCCTGCAGGCGATCCCATTACTAAACGGTTACACGATAATAACGATCGGCATTTATCAAGTCAATAACGATCGGCATTTATCAAGTCAATAATGATCGGTATTGATCAGGACAGTTACGACAATCATTAATCAAGGCAGTTACAACAAGCTTCCTCTATAAAAAGGACCCTCTAGATACGTTTACGTCAGGTTCTGAAAATCCTTCTCTTCTCCTCAAAACTCTATTGAATTTCACACTGAGCACTCCATTCCTGTTGGCGCTGACTTGATCGTCGGAGGGTCTTATCGGAACCACCCCCATCGGCTTCGGATAGAACTTTATTTTACAGATTTTCGATGGCGACCTCATCGACCTCCACTCCAGCGGACTCCGACGATGGCTAGATTCTACGTCAACATCCACTAAGTTTCTTATCGAGCCAAACCAACCTTCCATTTAATTTTGTGAACTCAGCGCGCTCGAGCTTGGACTATAAATAGTCGAGCTTGGCTCCTTTTCCAGCTTTCATGAACTCGGCACATCGGGTAGCCTTAATTGATGGGCATATCTTCTCCACTTTCATCTCAAACGGACCTGCAGCACATCTTCCTTTCCACCTCGGAATTATTTGGTTGCATGCAGGTGGGCTCCAATTATTGCCATGATCTTTCTCCTTTCCATTGTCTGTTGTGTAAATTAAAATCTAGGCTTGATCTTGCCCCACCCTGGTTTTCGATCTAGTCCATCTGACCTAGTGCTAAAAGAAAACATAGATTCAGGTAATTTATCCTAAAAGATCAGCATTGGCACTCGACAAGATTGGTAGGTACTTCTTGCAGAATTTTTGGACCACTAACCCAGATTTTTAAGGTAACATTTTTTGGATTGATGACAATCTGGACAACTACTTGACCATAAGTTCACGGTTCTTGATTCAGAAAGTTGTCTCCTTTCTACATTAAAGAAAAGAAAGAGTGAGGAGATTTATCTTTACTATTATAATCCAAGTGTACTAGAACGAAAAATGAAAGTATTAAGAAGATATGTACGTACCATTCATTGGCACAGCTTGAGACCTGTGACATGGCTCACCTAATAAAGAAACAAAAGAATGAGTCGGAGGTGAAAGCTCATTCCCACCGACCGGTATCTACGGTGATTCTAAGTGTTGGATATGCCATTATCCAAACACCAAAGGACAAAATGGTGAAGGATGACGAGAGAGCCACCTACTGGCCCAAAAGATCATTCTCTATTGGTGGAAGTGCCGATGAAGATAGAATGCAGAGTTTTGAAATATTAATTCCTAGAAGCAATCTATAACTGCATGGAAGATGATGTGCATCTCCCTTTTTTTGGCCCCCTCAGCCGCTGGGTTTGCAAAACCACATGCTGCCTTTTCGATAGAAACAAGGGGTAAATGATATTTGAACGCCGAATTCTGCTTTCCCGGAGCCAAAGCAGGCTTTTCTATACTAGCATAGCATATGAGGAGGTTGATCTTGGATGCCTTATACGTGCATAAAATTTATTATTAAATACTATATATTGTTGCCACTATTATTGGCTATTGTCTGCCATAGATTTTTTTTTTTTTTTTTTATATGAGCAGTTGGAACAATTTGACAGTGACCTTACATAGGTGGAGTTGTCGATGGGCTCTGTAGAGAGCTGTCGGACTCTATAGGCGCATGCTGGTGCTGCCCGTGTTCTTCAAGATTTTATTATAGTGATTCATCTAACTATCATCTGACAAAATCTCTAGTAGTGGGATCATGGCCCTTCTTCTAGCATCAATTTATTATCATAGCTGTTGATTGATGGTCATCTCCTATAAATTTTGGACAACCATGGTCGATGTCTAAGGGCCTATTTGGCCAAGTTATGAAAATAATCTTATTTTAAAATTACTTATTTTCAAATGAAGTTTCAAAAAAAATGCCGTAAGAGAACAATAGTTCGTATTTGATAAAATTATTTAATAAGTACTTTTATTAGTATTTGAGAAGCAGTTTGTGTTTGATAAATTTTTCGAAAAAAATATTTTTGACTATCAAATTACGAAAATATGCATATATATATATATAGATTTACTTTATGATTAATATTATTTAATTAGATAAATAATTTTAGATATTTATTATGATTAATTTTAATTTAATTTAATTTATTTTTTATTTAATTAAAATAAAATAATAAAATAATAAAAATATATTAAAATTTTAATCAATATAAATATAATTGAATCAAAGATAATATATATTGAATATTTTATATAATTTTTATACGATAATATACATGTATCAAAATACATCATTCACTAAATAATGAAAGCATTGAATAAAAATAAATAAAAATAATTATAATAAATAATAATTTTAAATAAAAATATTTTTATCTTAAAAAATTTAATTTTCTACTTTTTCTTCTACTTTCAAAGAGAAGTTTTAATTTTCTACTTTTTCTCGATAACAAAAAAATTACTTCTGCTATCACTCAAAAATAAATTATTTTTTAAAATAAATTTAATTAAATATTTTATTTTTTTAAAATAAATATTTTTAAAAATATATATTTTTTTCTTTCTGAAAGCTTCATCAAATAGATTCTAAAGCTCCTTTACAAGCAGTTAGTGTTGCCTATGACTCTAGAGGAGCTCTCTAGAAAGCCATCAACTTTATACGTACGTCTAGTTGAGCAGTCAAGGGTACTGCAAGTGCTTTCAAGCTTTGATATATCGATATATAATATTACTCTACTGCCGTCATAATACATCTGCTATTTTCTCAAAGTTTATCAAACTTAGACATCAGAGGGATTTCATTTGAACATTTATTCTCTAGCAGAAGGACTTCTTATTCTTTGTCAGATCCGACGAGCATAGCCTCCTCCTCTTGATCTTAGCTCGGGAGCAATCCATATTGCAGTAATCACCGTTCAATCCCCGGCAACCACCGCATGTTTTCCTCAAAGTCATATAGTGACCTCCGATTGATCCCCTGAATCTATTTAGTTATTTATCTGATCCTTTTATCGGATCAGCCCGCTCATCATCCTAATTGGACAGGTCTTAGCTGCAACAATTATGAATGCATGAAAAATATCTAAAGCCTGTAAAGCTACTACCGTAAGAGTACATTGAACCCCATGTGACCAACTTGTGTAAAGTATGAAATCACCGCATTAGACCACGGTGATGCACATAGGTGATACACCGGCGACTTTGTTTCATCCGCTAAAGTACCATTGGACTCGAAGATTTATATTAACAATATATATAGGGGAACCTAACACAAAATGAACTGGTCAACAAACATAACAAAGGTTCGGAGTTATCTTTCATGTGAAAGAATGATTAATTTTCTTTCATATTACCGACCATCCTTTATATCTCTCAAAATACTCTAAATTCCTCATTAATCCACTGTTGGGGATAAATCTCGCTCCTGCCGAAGCCCGGCCCGACGCTCAGCCCAATGTAACCAGTAGCCGCTGAAGAGCTTTAGCGCCAGGCGCCAGGCCGAGCCCCTACCACGGCCGAACTGCCTAGAGGCCGAACTCCCCTGCACCAAGGTCCGGACCGAACTACCTAGCTGCCGAACTCCTACCGCCAGCCGAACTCTCCTACAAGTCCGAACCCATTCGGACCCCACGGCCGAACTCCTTCGGACCGACTTCAGACGAGCCCAAGTGGCCGAACTCCTTCGGACCAACTTCAGGCGAGCCCAAGTGGCCGAACCCCTTCGGACCGACCCTAGGCGACCGAACTCCTCAGCGAGCCCTGGCCGAACCAACTAGCAACCGAAGTCCTTCAACTGGCCAGCCGAGCTTCTTCGGGCCTCTCAGCGGTCGAACTCCTCGGCAATCGTCCCGCGGCCGAACTCTACAGATGGCCGACCCTTCAGCCAGACGAACTCCCCCAGCTTCCCCTTCGGCCGAACTTCTGTTACAAGTCCGAACTCCTCTGGACGAACTGTCGCCTGCAGCAAGACCGGACGGCGCCTTCCTCTCCGTACCGGACTCCGTGCGGCCCACGACTCGCCAGTATGGCTCCCACGATCCATCGGACGACGCCTTCCTCTCCGTACCGGACTCCGTGCGGCCCAGTATGGCTCCCACGATCCACCGGACGACGCCGTCCTCTCCGTACCGGACTCCATGCGGCCCACGACTCGCCAGTATGGCTCCCACGATCCACCGAACGACGCCTTCCTCTCCGTACCGAACTCCATGCTGCCCGACGACTCTCTGCCAGACGGCACAGCCGTCACCATCAACTAAGCTCCGCTATAAAAGGACCCCTCCCGACATACTAAGGCTAAGCTCTCTGAACTCTCGACTCTCTAAGCTCTCCTCCTCATCTCTAAGCTCCGGAACTCATTCCGAGCACTCCATTACTGTTGGCCGGAAACTAACTTGACCGTCGGAGGGTCCTGCCGGAGCCACCACCCCACCGGTTCCGGACGGGACTTCGTTTTGCAGGTCCCCGGCGGCGACCTCAGCGGCCTCGATTCCGGCGACCTCCGGCGACGACGGATTTCTGCACCAACAGATTGGCGCTAGAGGAAGGGCCTGAACCTTCGAGGTTCCCTTGTTCTTAAAGGAGTGCTCGGCGACGATTTCCTTCCCCTGCTCCGGATCTCTCTTCTCCCTCTTCAGGATTCCTTTTCTGGAAAGAAAAATGCCCCCCAGAAGAGCCTCGACCCGGAGGTCGGCAGCCTCCGCGGCCCGATCCCGTTCGGGTCCGTCCGCTCCCACTCCGGCCCCGGCAACACGGGCCCGCTCCGTACTCGCGGTAGATGCGGAGCAGTTCGACCTACTTGTCCGACAGGTCCGTGGCCTCACGGAGGCATTGCAGGCTATACAGCAGCCCTCGGTGGCGACTCCACCGGAGAACCCACCATTGGGACGTCGGGAATCGGCCCCAAGGAAGTGTACCAAGGCCAGCATACCGGTCGCCCCAGAGAAGGGGAAACCGAGGGCCAGGGATCCGTGTTCGGACTATTGTTATCTTCTGGGGGAGACCTTTCCCACTCGTAGTCAGAAGCATCCGAAGATCAGCAGCCAAGACGACGCCCTCGATTGCAGGCTACGGGAGATGGACCGGCGTATTGAAGAGCTCGGCCGCGTCACCTCGGCTCATCATGACGGCGTCCGTGCCGAACCTCCCTTCTCTCCCCAAATTATGCAAGAACCTGTTCCACCGACCTTCGAGCTCCCTCAACTGGAAAGCTACGATGGAACGTCTGATCCGGTTGATCACCTGGGGGCCTTCCGGGCCATGATGCTGCTTCACGGCGCTTCAGATGCCATGCTGTGCCGAGCCTTCCCGTCTACCTTAAAGGGAGCAGCGAGGAACTGGTACTCGGCGTTGAAGCCCAACACGATCTTCTCTTTCGACCAGATGAGCAGTCGGTTCGCGGCCCACTTCATCAGCAGCCGACGACCGAGCCGAGGTTCAGATTCCCTGATGAGCGTCAAGCAGAAGCAAGGGGAATCCATCCGAACTTACGTCACTCGGTTCAACGCCGCGGCATTGGAAGTCCGGGACCTGGACCAGTCTGTCGCGATGGCCGCACTTAAGGGCGGCCTTCAGAAAAATAACTTGCTGTTCTCTCTGGAAAAAAGGTATCCCAGGGACTTCGCCGACCTGCTGGCTCGAGCCGAGAGATATGCCCGTGCGGAAGAAGCCTTCAAATTGAAAGATGAGGAGCTCGTCAGAAAGGACCGGCTGGCGGACGAGGAAGAGCTGGGTGAAGCTCGGCTGCACTCGCAGACCCCCTACGAAAGCAGGCGGGCCCGAACTCCTCGAACTCGCCCTGATAAAGAGGCGCGAAGAAGTCCTCCTCCCGGAAAGGTTCCGCCGCTATGCCCCCCTCAACGCTCCTCGAACCCAGATTCTCACCGAAGTAAAACACCAGCTGCCAAGACCGGAAGGATTACGATCTCCCCCAAACAAGCGCGATCGAAATAAGTACTGCCTCTACCATCACGACCACGGCCACGACACGGAGGGATGCATCCAGCTCCGAGACGAAATTGAGGAGCTCGTCAGAAACGGGGTCGGCTGGGTAAATTCCTCCGGTACCGGCCTGAAGCAGAAAAAGATCGGCTAAGGGCGCTGCCGTAGCCAGAGACTGCAAGAAGGTCGGCCACCTTACGGCGTCGTTCACATTGCCCCTGGGAAGATCTCGGTGCATCAGCGATTCGTCGTCTCCCAGCAACAAGAGCTTGCACCAAATTGAGGAGGCCAGCATGAGGAGGTCGTCCACCCCGGAACTTATTGCCGAAGAAATGCGGAGGAACAACGTTACCACGATCTTGAAATACAGAATTTGGGGATGCGCTACTAGTAACTTTCCTTTCAATAAAATTTCTTTCTTTCGATAATATTATTCCTGGATGCGAAAACCAATAGTTGTTATGTAAGAGGAGAACATCATCCTAACACGAGACAGGGAAAATCTCTCCCGAGCGGCCAACCGCGTTAGGAACAGGAGGAGAACCTCATCCTAACGCGAGCAATCGAAGCTCGGTCGCAGGAGATGGAAGATCTCCCCCGAGCGCGCACCTCGGCCGCAGGAGATAAGATCTCCCCCGCCTATTAGTGAAGCTCGGACCGCAGGAGATAAGATCTCCCCCGAGCGCGCACTTCAACCTCGGCTAGAGATAAGATCTCTCCCGAGCGACCGTTGACAACCTCGGACTAGAGATAAGATCTCTCCCGAGCGACCGGAACAACCTCGGTTAGGAACAGGAGGAGAACCTCGTCCTAACACGAGCACAATGCTAGAGATAAGATCTCTCCCAACGACAACCTCGGCTAGAGATAAGATCTCTCCCGAGCGACCGTTGACAACCTCGGCTAGAGATAAGATCTCTCCCGAGCGACCGGAGCCAACCTCGGTTAGGAACAGGAGGAGAACCTCGTCCTAACACGAGCACCAACCTCGGCTAGAGATAAGATCTCTCCCGAGCGACCGGAACAACCTCGGTTAGGAACAGGAGGAGAACCTCGTCCTAACACGAGCACCAACCTCGGCTAGAGATAAGATCTCTCCCGAGCG